>BPLR01008516.1:0-15795 GCA_021605095.1 Caerostris extrusa | reverse complement strand
GTCAACTCCTCTAGAATTTTCTTGGCGCAGTCTTTCGTAGCGTGGTGTCTTGTGTAGTCCTTCTGTGAAACAACGTTGTTTCAGAGTTTAATTATTAAATACCTTAGTTGTATAT
Organism: Caerostris extrusa; assembly: GCA_021605095.1. NCBI lineage: Eukaryota > Metazoa > Arthropoda > Arachnida > Araneae > Araneidae > Caerostris > Caerostris extrusa. The sequence continues at coordinate 15,680 of BPLR01008516.1, read as the reverse complement.
ACTTGTATTTGTACTTTTAATCTCGACACACATTGCTTAGTGGCTGAAGCAGCATTTTAATCTGTGTTCTGAGTGCTGCTGAAATAATTGAATAAGATTAGTGAAAGAGTTGCCTCGTTATACTTGGCTTGGCTAATGCCTACACATATTGCATCTAGAAATCTTAGCCGTGCTTCATTTAAATTTACTAAATATATTTTATATTAATAATGATGCTGTAAATGTCAGGAGTAATTCTTGAAAAACTATTTTTTTTGCTTATAATAGCTCTAGTTTAAAAGCGATTTTAATTTGTTCCTGGTACCTGTATGCAATAATTTACATTTAAATTAATCAACAACTTTCTACATTTTTATTGCAGTGACAAGAGTGGCTGAGTTTTTTTGAATATTAAGGTAAGTTGTATTTGCACTTTTTTTTTTTTTATCGAATTCTTGCTCTTGTACATAAGTAGTGTTGAATATTTATACTTGTATTACCAAAATTTACAAAGTAAAACCAAATTATAGTTTTTTTTAAAGAGATGACTTAAAAGTGTGTTCCATGCTAGATCTAATTATGATCCAACAGTTTGTACTTGCTAATCCCCAAAAGAGGAAGGCAAAGTAGTTGAAACCTATGTGCCTAAGTGAAAATTGATCTCAAAATGGATTATTCATCAGTAAAAATGCTGGGTTTTGCACGGTTAATTTCTAGTGAGAAATCTGGGTTGGCCTGTTGCAGAAGACTATGCCATAGTTCGAGACGATTTGATCTGAAGTCTAACTGTGAAAAGAATTTATCCGAAACTGAATACCTGATGCCACCCATCATTCTCAAATCAGCCGCAAGTTACTTCATCTTAGTGGACTCTTCGTATCAAAAGAAAATCCCCCATCTCAACAAGAAATGAAATGCTGCAAGGGCTCAGAAAATTATTACTTGACTGGTGCTGGGAAAGACATCATTAAAAATTTTTCGATGACTTCAGAATTCCAACAAAGCCAACTGCAAAGGAGTGGGTCTTTTTATAGTACAGTTATATGTGTTATTTGATAAAAATACATTTAATGGTCATGTCCACGGATTAAAGTGTCACGAAGTGGTATGGGTAGAAATGGGCGTGACGTTTCGCATGCTTGGCGAAATAGCATTGAGTGGCCTAAAAGTCTTCTCATTCTACAAGGAAAAACAAGTGTGACAGATGACCAAATTTGATTGGGCTTTTATTATGTACCAATGAGGAAAATAGTGGGAACAGTCTGCATAAAGACAAAATTCAACTGCACATTAAATTTTCTTTCAGATGTTATAGTTGAGAAGGAAGAAGGTGAGTATTGTTTATTATTGATGGCCGATAATCGAACAAATTAATAATTTGATTTGACTAAAATTGCATATTCCAGCAGATTAATTCCTTCAGTTCACTGAAATTTTTTCAAGCAGTTATTTCAGCATATAATTTTATCTGTAGTTCCAAAAATTTTAATTTTGCCTCTTATCCTGTCAGATTAAAAAAATTATCTAACCTACTTAATAATAAAAGTAATCTTGATAATAATAGGGGTCATATACTTGTATTTTGTGTAAAGAAAAGATTGAATTATTTAATGAAAATGAAAAATGTTTGCCTTTTACTTGATGAAACATTCAGCAAATCCTATATTCTAGCATAGTTTCTAATACTGGGATTATGGTACCAGTTGTACTCGTCTCATGAAGCCATTACTATTCGTTTATATGACTATACCTAGTGCTCTCTTTCAAACATGTGCGCTAAAATGGAATTGCATTAATGCCAGTAAAAATCAAACTGCTGAGGAATTAGCATTAAATACTAAAAGAGTTTTAAACTTTGAAAAGAGAACCTGGAACCAGACTGTTTTATGTTTATTATCAGATAACAATAGAATAAATAGAAATATTTTTACTTAAACAATGCAGAATTCTGAAATGTGTGTATTCCAAAACCAGTCTTTAGCTTTGGAAAAGAAAACTATTCTTTTGCTGAAGACTGCACAATTTAATAAATCTATTCGAATAATTTGGGATGACATAACAGAAGACCAAAAATTTTCATTTTCTCAATCCAAATGATTTTTCAGAAGTTTGTTCGCAAGTCTTCAAATCTTTCGTTTTAGAAAATATTTAAGAATCTGATGAAAGATGTCAATTGCAAAACCTTGCACCTAAATTATCACAAAAGGCTCCTTTTATCTCAACTTCATTTCCTGAGGACGAGCCAAATGTTTTATTTGCATTTAAATCTATTTACATGGCAAAGCAGTTAAACATGCTTTTTAAAGATGAACTCAAAATGAAAAGCTGTAATACAGCGTACTTTATTGATTTGTATCAAAATGGGTGTGAAAATATACTGATGTGTCAGCCATCCTGCAAAGGTTTCAGCTCAAACAGAATGACAACTTTCTACAAACCAAACTGAAAGCTGTTAGTGATAACAAATGTGATGTTTTTAAAAAGATTTAAAGCTTGGCTTTTGCTCTTGTGACAAATTTAGAAGTTCTTTAAAACTGTCTGAACGAAAAGAATTGGGACTTCCTGGTAGAGGTGTGGCAAGCTACCATAGAAATGCATGGCTACCTTTTGTTCCTCTATTTCATTTTCACTACTATGGAATCTTTGTAATAGACTGATAAATTGCATATTTGAAACATTATAATGTAAAGAATATCAAGTTAGGAAAATTCCTCAAACAGATCCATTAGGAGGCTCTGATTTTGGACAGTCATCGGCCAGATGCTGCAGAGTGAGCGCTGGGTGCAGTATGCCTGCTCAGCAAGTTTCTTTTGAACTGGCAGTACTAAAATATACTACAGGCTGGATACAACTGCCTGCACTCGGGAAAAGGAAAAGGTGAATTCAAATTAAAATCATTACAATCTTTTAAATCCGATGCATTCAGTGGACAATCCAAACATTCCGAGATGTTTTATATGAAACACACCGCATGGTGATGTCAACAAATACCAAGTGAGGAAAGCAGCCTTTGATCTTACATAGAGTACGGCAGGATTTGTAGGAAGACAAGTTTGCAAGAAAATTCTAAGTGCATATTCTGTCGCGGGTTTACTAGTTTTAGATAAGAACTTCAGAATGTCATAAACAGATAATTGTGAAATAAAAGAATATTTAAGGATTACAATAGAGCAATTTAAAATGGCCTACAGAATTTGTTGTTGACATCATTGTTCAAAAATACTTAATACTTTTAAACTTATTAGCCATGTATGCTTTTACATTTCAGATGCAAAACTATTGTGAATAATTAGTTTTGAAAAGCTGGGGTTTTGTATCTATAATCAGAAACCCAATGTTTTTGTAATAACTAAAGCAGAATTCTAAGCTAAAACACTGTTTACCTTGTTCTGTTTTCATATTTTACAAGAATAAATTATGTGTTAGCAAACAAGATCCCAAACAAAAGAAAATTCGTCAACTTTAACCATTTCTAATATGAAGGAAAACGCTTCCTTGAGCTAGTTTGAAAGTGTACATTATAATTACATTTGTATCATTATAATATGATTGCATATTTTTCTATATACTTCGTTTAAAGGGCTAAAAATATTTCAATAATCATTTGAAAAACTTATTAATATGCATCTAGGTCATTAAGGGTATCAATAAAGAAGTATCCTTGATTAAGAATAAGAATACTGGATTATTTTTGTTTAGCAACAGAAACCCTTATGCTAACTGCTTCTTAATATTTGTGTAATAGTGATAATGGGAAGTGGATTTTGTATAAGATTGAACGCTATAGTGATAATATCCTAATGATTGAACTTTGTGTTTGACTAGAAGGTATTCCACAGCGCAGTTCATTAAGCCATAATTTTGGATATCCCAAAGTGTTTCACTACAACTAATTTTCATGCCATAAATGTAAATATAGAAAATGCATATTTTTGTATAATGAAGTTTGTTTTGGAATGATGTAAATAATAATATATAAATGTAGTATAAAAGAATTATTATTATTAACATTCAAATAAAAAATTTTAGGATTGAAATGTACATAAATTTAGCGGAGAAAAATTTTCAATTTTTTAATTTAGGCTGTATGACATTTAACTCCACACTAATAAAGTGAAAATTTAGAAATATTTTTTTGTATTATATATAAAAACTATAAGGCTTATTGTTTATAAACTTTTTGAAATAAACTATTTTATAAAATAATTCATTTCTGTCATTGTAGAAAAATTTTAATGAACAATATAAGATAAAATTATTTCAGTTGGGGAATTAATCTACTTTTAATAATTGTATTTATATTAAAACGTTTGTGTTTAAAATAATTCAAGTAGATTCATACTGTGGTACTGTTGGTTTAAATTAAACATTAAATGGCTTCCATTTCTAAAATGAAATTTTCACCTGGAAGAAGCTTCGCCCACACCAGTGACGTCAGAAAATCAACGCTCAGCCTTGAAGAGCGCGATGAATGAACTATCTCGCCAGCCTGGCCGTGACACGGTTGTATCTGGAGAAGTAGCAAATTTGGTGGAGTTAGGACTTTAATTTTTGGGGAACTTAGAACATCCTCTCCATGCAGCAATAGGACCCGATTCCCCATGGTTGATACTCTTAGGAATTTTGAGGCGTTCCTGATTTTGGCACTCCTTATGGGAGTGTTCTTCTCTACACTTTAAGCATCTAGGTTTGAAACCACAATTATTTGAGCTATGGTGAAAAAAGTTACATTTGAAACATTGTAATGTAACTTATTTTATTGAATTTTTCTACAGTGACAGTTAGGTATAATAGTCTATTTTTATCAGATATTTGAATGCAATGTATATGAAATTTCAACAAAATTAAAGAAGGTGATTTTATTCACTTTTTAAACAAAAACCCTTAAAAAAAAACAACAGAAAAAAATCTCCGATGAAATTGTTCATTTAAAATTAGACTTACATGAAGAGTCATTTTGTTCTAAAAGAAAACAAAAAATAAATGTTAAGCTTCTAGAACAAATTTTAAGATGTATTGCAAACATTTATATCATTAGATGCATCTGACAAAATGGAGGCAGAAAAATATCTAGGAAAATTTTCTAAAGCACTTATCTCTCCAACCAAACACTAACATCAAAATACTTGATATTTTTGTAAAATACTTGTTATTTTTGTATTCAAAAGTTTGAAAAGCAAAATAGTTATTATTATATTTGGAGGTAGTAGGTGCCATGGCCTGGTTGAATTGATGTGGAATGTCACAAAACAGTTTTTTTTTGCATTGTTTTATGTATCACTCAAAAATTTAAATGAATTATTAATAGTTAAAATTTTAATATAATTTTAATTTTTTTTTATAAAATTGTTAAAAAAAAAGAAAATTAAATTCTTTGTATCGATAGGAACTTAAATATAAACTAATATAATATTAGTGTAATTGTCAATGAGAATTTTCAATCATTCTAACGTGTTTCGATATATATATATATATATATATATATATATTTATATTTACTTATTCATATAACATTCCAGCTTGTGTGTTTTACTAAGTAATATATATATTATATATATATTAGTGTTTTTGATTTCTATATTATTAATGATTTTGATTCTTACAGATGGACATTTATTACTTTAGCATTCTTCTATTTGCTTATATATTGCTGTCTCATTTGATGAAATTATTCTTAACTTTGTATTGATTTATTTTGGCAATAAATGTATATGTTATAGATTTTCTTAGTAAAACTTTTATGATGTTGTATACATGTTTATACATTACAATTCTAATGGTGAAGATATACCTTTTAACTGTAATTTACAATAAATATTAATCTTTTTCTTATTAAAAGTTTATTTTTATTACTGGCTCATACTGTTTTTTTTTCACATTTTAGGAAAAAAATTGCCTGATAATAATTTACACATTCAACCCTTATTCATAAAAATTATTAAAATTTGTAGAATTAACATTCATCTGCATTCTTCACTTGTCATGTCTTATTTATCATTTCATATGTATTTTTACGTCAAAATATCATTAAAGTTAAAAAATTAAACTATTCTAGTAAATATCTGGCGTTATTTTAAAAATGAAATAAACAGATTACATTAAATTTTGTGCTTTCGTTTTTTGACATTTTCTTTTAATTTGAACTTTACCCATTTAAATATTGTTGGCTATTATTTTACTTTTGGCCGATATATTTTAAAATATTATTTATAAAGATTATTATTAATCTAGTTGGAAATAACAATTCGGTGTAGAATTTTTGGGTGTATGTTATTACACATTAAGACAATGATTATTTTAAATTCTTACAAAATAAAAAAAAATTTGTAAGTAAGTTTCTAATTTAGCCATATACATATAAGACATCTTTGGTGATCATTAGATTGTTCTTATGTACAATAACAAAAATAAAAAAAAAAATAAAAAAATCTGAAATTGTTAAAAAACATTTCAAATTATTATTATTTAAATTTGTATTATTTATTTCAAAAAATATTAAAAATTGACACTACTTTAGCAAGTACACACTAGAAAGGTTTTTTTTTTTTTTTAATTATTGAATAGCCCCATAAAAAAATTCAGTTCACTCAAAATTCTTGATCCATCTCTACAGTATACAATTTTTTTTTTTTTTTTTTTTCATTTCTTATAAGAATGAACTAATATTTATACTTGGTAGTTCAAAACATAATTAAATAGAATACAACAAAATACAAAAATTCTTCTTCAATGCACTATTCTGTATAAATAAATAATGATACAGATATACATTTTTTAAAAAAAATATTTAATGGGACATGTATGATTATTTTATGATATCAATAAAATTGATTTAAAAAATATGTACATATCCATCTTTTTGTAACATTGTTATAACTGAAAAGTTTCTTAAATTTTGAAAATGATTTTTGATCTTTTAAATAAAAGCAAGTTTTAATATACAAATTGAATAAGCATGATACAACACTGCATAAAAACTTGCCAATTTAAATGATAAATGAATAAAATTAAAAAAATAAACACGATTCATAATCAATGTTAATATTATATATCAAAATTATTTTTAATTTTATGATATGTATTATTAATTTTAAACAACGTATAGTAAATGATTAAACAATACTATATTTAATATCTCTCATTTACTTTGTTTGTGTTTTAAATAAACTATGTCCATCTGTACTATTAATAATGTAATTTAATTATTATAATGGATTTCGTATTAAATTATCTGTGGCTATGAAAGTAATAGAATCACATTTGCTTTTGAAATATGAAGATAAAAGAAAATCAAATATTCAATATATTTAGAAAAAATTAAACTGTCTATTAATATTTGTAGTGAAATTTGCATATGCCTACAAATTAATTAACAATAATAATTAATTGTTGTTAAATATTCTTACAACTTTTGTAGTAAAATATGTATATCTTTTTTTTATTCAGATGATAGCCGGAGTCTAACAATCAATAATAATAGGATAGGTTTCCAGCCTACCTTAATTATTCTTGGTCTCTGAAATCCTAATCTAAAGATAGTTCTCTTGAATTTAAGACTCCTCCTGTTTTTGGAATGCATTACAGAAAGTCTTGTCTGAGCTTAGTTCTCCTTCCTTGTGCATTTTCTAATGGCATTAATTTCTGTATCAATATAGAAAAAATCATATTTCCACATTTGTTGTTAATCAACACTTTGCAGGTTAATCAACTAAGATTTGAAGAATACATTCATTTAAATAAATAATATGAATAACAATATGGAAAGCACATAGCTGGGATGTGGATTAAAGTTGTCCTATATAGCTTTTTTATCTTTATATGTAATTGACAAACCCTGATTGTACAATATATGTTGGAGTGGATTTCATCTTTGCCTTCCACTTACTGGTTTTCTGTATAACTAAATATGCATTACATTTTTTTTTTTTTTTTTTTTTTTTACTTTTAACAAATTATTAACTGGATGATTAATTCATTATTATTATATATAACACCAATAATATTGTAAGCTATGTCCCAGATACAGAAATTGAAGATTTGATTGTAAAAGCATTATTAGGTATATTTCATTTATTCTCTTATTTTGTTCAATCATCTTATGAATAATCACACATAATTTTTACATTTTTAAAAATGTATACAAGTATGACCCTTTAAATACAATTATGTGTTGGCAGATTTTATGAATATTTACATATAATATAAATTTCCTAAAACTTTTTCTAAACTAAAAAGTAAGAAAAAAATATTATTAATATGTTTTGATTTTTATTGCAGAAAAAAAAAAAAAAAAAAATTTGCTGGATATAATTTACAAAAATTTATATCTTCTGAATGGAAATAATCACATTAAATAGTTTTGCAAACACCAAATTGTGTTCCACCAGAACTATTTTTACAGTACAAAACATTAATAGGATTGAATGTTAATAAATATTAAACAAGAAATTGAGACATATTAGTCTTTAACCTTGTAATCAATTGCATTTATTTGTTTTTAGATATATGTGGATATTGCATTCTGCTGCCCTTTTTTAAAATTTAATATAAGATGTATTAACTAAATGTTTTAACTTCTCATTTATAAAAAATATAAAATCACCTGAAAATAAAATAGTTACAACAATGATTGATGAAGTTCATATAATAGCTTATTTGGATTCTAAATGATAGAATTTTTAGAATGGCATGTTACAAAAGTCTTGCTTTGCCAACTTATGTATTATTAGTCTCTATTTAAAGAAGTAGTTCATATAGTGTTAGTTAAAAAAAAATATTGGAGAAGAATCGCATTCTGTAATGGAAAAATTTCAGACTGTTTTTCATGACACTGGCTTAAAGTAATAAATGTAGTTAAGAACATTAATTCTATTAACTGCAGGACAATTTCATATTTTTGCTTTTCTCCCCAGAAAAATTGGTTTGTGAACATTACTTTATTTTGTAATAAATTCAATGCACATATTAAAATGCATTTGATACAACTGGATTAATGAAAAAATACTGACCAATATTTGAAATTTCCAGATTTTGAGGATTTCAAAAAACCCTCAATTTTCGAAGCTAATTTTTCATCATTATAGATCTGACTTGAAACAAAATGCAATAATCTAGCAAAATATATTTAGGGTTTAACTTTAAATGCCTTTTTCTCAGAGTAGAAAAATAAAATGTAAAAAGCTTGTTCTTGCAATATCCTCAATGATAATAAAATCTCTTTAAGATTTTAAATGTTAAAACACCTTTAAAAAGCATAAAATTTGCTTGATCCATACAAGGCACCAATTTTTCTATTTCCAACTAACAAAAATTTAAATTTTTTAAATGCAACAATATTAAAATTATATTCATGTTGAAAAAAAAAATTGCAAAATACAAACATTACAAAAATATATAAGGTTTTTACTGGCACATTGAAGGCTTTAGTTAAAATGACAAAATATTGTATAATTTAATTATTATCCTCTTCATAAAATTCAAGCATATTCTTTTTATGGTTATTTTAGTTTATATGAAAAATTTGAAGGGTCTCAATATTCAATATCAGTCCAACAAATTTATGAAATGAACGATAAATTAAAAATGTTAGTTTTGTACCTTTAAAATAAGTGTAAAATGAATGATGTATCATTAACAATATATTAATTGAGAAGATTCAGATTCTGAAGGTAATTTACAAGATTCCTTGAATTTTTTAAGATTTTAATTTAATTATTTTCTAAAAATGATACTAATGAAGTTCAACCTCAAGCAGGATTATACAATGTGATTCATGCACAAAATGATTGATTTGAATAAATCTTTAGAACTCCATAGTATTATCAGATCATTCAAAATTAGAATAGAATATCCTACACCAGATGTAGTTAACATAAGAATTTATGCTAATCTTACTGTACAAAAATTACTTTCAAAGAATCAGATTAATACATTAAATTCAATTAGAACATTAAATTCTAAATAAGATTAATCAGAGACTAATTATAATAAATTTATCATTTAATTTTATTAGAGAAAGTAATTTTTGAAATCTTTGATAATAGCAATTTAAATGATTTAATTATTAATTTAATGATTTAAATGATTTTATTCAATTAGCTACTAGTAAATTATTAAATATTTATTGTAAACTAAAAAGGGCCCAAAAATTAATTAAAAAAAAAGGAATGCTTCAAAATTTAACTGGTTGATAAGATAAATTTATATATACCTAAATTTTAATATGATGATCTTTAATCTTTTTTTTATAACACTTTTGTATAGAACTTGTGTTATTGCATATTTGTAATTAGTATTTACCTATATATTGTGTGGATGTTATTATTAGCACAAGTCAACTGTTTAAATAGAATAAATGCTATGAAGTAGCAAGGCAATTTTGTAACCACCTTCAACGTTTATTTTTATTTAGAACGACAAGTATTCTGAGACAATATCAGAAAACTTGTAGATAACACAATCTCCAATAGTAGGTAATAATGTTAGATGAATGACGTTCTATTCGATTATTATATAATAAATACTTAATAATTCCAATAGACTTCTTCGTGAAGTAATGTAAATAATTATAAAAATCTTTTTACATCCAATATGCAATAATACTAATTGTTTTCTTTTCATCCCAAACAGCTTAAGTTTAATAGTCCCTTTAGTTCTGAGAAATTATCTCAGAACATAATACATATAATCTTACAGAACAAACAAAAACTGCATTTTATGAGCATCGAAGGTTTATATTAATATCAACTTTTAGTAAATGGTACCAATTTCCAAAAGACAAATTAGATAACCACTGTAAATAAATGTTTTCATAAATCTGCAGTATAATCAACACAGAATATCGAGAATTATAATAGTAGTTTTATACTTCCTTTTAGAATCAGTTTACACAAATCTTCTAACATTGTATGTCGGATATAAACAAAGCAACTTATGCAAATGCTTATTAGAAATCTAAGTGACTTAAGCTCCGATCACATACATGCGTTAAAGCACTTTTTCTCGAAGTTAACCCGATGGAAGCACAGCGAGATATATAGCTATTGAACAGCACCAATACAATATTTACGACCCTAACGTATTCAAGTCAAATTTTGTATATTAGGATGATACTTCACATCGACTGAGCGGGGTATTGGGAAAAGTTTTCAACTAGCAATAGTCACGCCTCGTAAACCCTCATTCGCTATGACACTGCCTCTGCACAAAGCTACCGACTTCCTCAGATTTTTAATATATATAAATCTTCAAATTTCTAAAAAAGTGGTAGGTTAAAGTTTTATAAAAGATGCCATTTTATAGTTTTAAAGTTGTAATTGCAATTGATATGTTCTGAACATATTATCAAGAGACACAAGTTCGTCTTTAATATTCTGGAAGGAGATGTCTACTGGAATAGTTTGAAAAAACTATAAAAGAACTTATTTATTACGATATTGATTCTAATAGACATGTTTTCTAAATGTTTGTGTCTATATTTATAACTATTAATGCTTTTCTGCTTAAAAATCTACTCTTCAAAATAGTACATGCAAGAGGATTTTTAATCATACACAAAAGCAAAAAGTTTCCAGTGCCACTTACACGGTTTTTATTATTTTGTAGTGTTACCTACCTTTTTTTTTTTTTTTTTTAAATTTATTGTATTTTTTTTTTTTTATTTAATAATTTCTCAAATGATTCTTTTAATTTAGTATAACTATTTTTTTTTTTATTAATTTCTTTATTAATTTTATTTTTAAAAAAATTTTTAATGATTTTCATCAAAAATAATATTCTCATAATAATTAAGAAATTATGATGTTATTTACTTAAACAAATCTTAAGCATAGAACTTAAAGTAATATCATGAAATTTAATATGTTGTAAAGAAAAATTTCTAAGTAAATTCATTTTGCGAATTTAATATAAATTGTCAATTGCTGAGTTTTCTAAATGAATCATTCAATTTTATGAATAAAACTAATTGCATTAATGCCTCTGCCCAAAGCTGTCTACATCAGTCAGTCCTTGGTTATTGGTGCTCCTTGGCCCCATACGGCCTAAAACACCTGTCTTGTAGGGATGAAGGCATTGGAAGATATTTACATGATATATGAGCATTACAAGTTAAGTGAGCAAAAATTTAAGTCCCCAAAATAAAATTAGATAGATTACAGTTAAGTTAAAAACTGAGAACTCAACACCGACGAAAAGCAAAATAGGCTTTCATTGCTAGAATGTTAAACAATTCTTGGAAATCGTGAGTTAGAAGTAGTCGGGATTTTCGAAGTAAAAAGCCTTTCGTAACGTCTTTGTAATGATTCATTCTATCAGAGGATAATAGTCGATAGCATATAGTTTTAGTACCATATTTATAATGATATATGATTTTTTTTTATGGAGAAAGTCAATTAATTTTGCCCTCTTTAATCAGGAGTGTATCATTTTTGCTATATATAAAAATAATCTTTTCGTAACATGATTTTTTCCCACTCTATTCCGAAAATTTGCCGAACAATTTAAATGCTATCAGTGAAAGACTTTCTCAATAGTCTCAAAAAGGGCTATATAAAGACAAATATAAATTAGAATAGAGAATATGAAATTTTAAATTGTTAATTGGTTACCCATATATGCTTTTTGTCATACAAAGAGTATTTATAAAACGGTTTTTCTGGTGCTCGATACCACAGGTTTCGGGTTCGAGTCCCGACGGTGCCATGGATGTTTGTAGTGGTTCGGAATTCACTCTAAATTGTAGGTCCCAGTCTAACAGGACAGCAGAGCGTTGGGCGTAAGGCTCACAACCCTACCCCGTAAAAAAAGAAGACATCTCATATTTCGAAATCTACCAGTAGGTAGACGGCCTTGGCCCACCATGGGGCTGTTGCCCCAATCATGATGATGATAAAATGGTTTTAACACAGAAATTTTTAGTTAAACTTTTATTGCTAAAATTGTGCAATGCATGAAACAGCGAAATGAAAATTTTCAAATCAAACGAACATTTGAATCTGGCAAAATTTCGAAATAGTTCTGTAGAGTTATGTAGGTGCAAATTAAAAAAAAAAAATGTTTTAATATCCATTACAAAATTTAAAAAAAGTATTTAAATGAATTCACTGAAATTTTTGATCAAAATTAAAACTTTTTTTTTTTTAATCTTTCTTCTTCTTCTTTTGACGGAGTACCTTGGCCGGTTATGGCCTTATAACTCCTAATCCTGGGCAGTAAAGTTCATTGCAATACAAAAAACACATGGATAAAAACAAAAGGCAGTGAGCATAATTATGTCCATTGTTAGTAAGAAAAGAAACAAAAATAAAACGCGGAGTAATTAAATGAATGGCGCAATTAAAAATAATTAAGTAGTAAGCAACAAGCGCAATTAATTAAGACATTTAAAGAGAAGTTGCAATTTTTCGAAGGGGTTGTTAGCATTTTTAAACTGCATATAAATATTATCTAGTCCTCCAAACATGTTAAAAAGATTTACAATTTCTGTTAATACATATAGCGCTTTAGTAACTGAATCAACAGTGAGGTTAGTAGGGTTAGAATTATTATTATTTACATTTTGTGACGTTTTCCTTGGGACCGATGGCGTGGCGTTAGAGATTTTGGGGGTTCCTTTTGAAGTAAACTTGCGAAGGATACTCCCTCTGAGACTGGCCGGCTGGTGAAGGCGGGTCTTGCTGACGCTTGGCCCTGATTGGGCGGTAGGCGTGGCTTAGGAAACATCGGGCAGCCTCTCCAAGCGGCGAGGTGCCCCATCTGGTGGCAGTTGATGCAAGTAGGGTTTTTCAATGCGCTCTTTAATATGGCAGTCTTTTAGATGATGCTCACCCCCCGCATTTTTAGACATCTCTTCTTGTAATTACAGTTCTTAGATGAGTGATGGAACAGGTTACAAGAGAAGCATTGAGATGCTCCTGGCCGTCTATTAAACTTCTCGACTCTGACCGAGTAATGGAGTAGTCGATTAACCTCGAAGATCTTTACGTTTTTTTTTTTTTTTTTTTTTTTTTTTTTTTAATGAAGGAATTTTAATACCATTTTAAAGTTGTTCTGGTGTTAAAATAGAGTGGTGTGCAAAACTTAAGCAATGATTGGTGTTTTATTTATTTATTTATTTTTTGTCACCCGTAAGAAATCAGAAGGAAGACAAAATATAGAGACAATATGAAGGAAAATGACTATGTTCATGCCTGATAGAGCTCCACTACACGCAGACATCAAGTGATGGAGATACTATTGGCAACAATTAGGACCGATCACTTTCTGATCAGGCATAGTATATATGAGTGACCTCCAATATCACCATTTCTTGCACCCAATAATTTCTCGTTGGGAAGTTATCTCAAATCGCAAGTTTATAAGAGAAACCCTAGTTCTTAACAGCAGTGAAAGATCCCGTATGTCAAAAGTAACAGCAGTCTATTTGCTGTTCCTGGGCATCGTGCATAATACCGAAACTGCACTCATCATTCAAATATTGGGCATATTGGACTATCAAGAATGATGATATAAATGTCCCATTTTACAATTATTATCTCTCTTTTTTGCTCTTTTCACAGAAGCAAGAAAGCCTGCTATGATCAAAATTTTGAATTAAATTATTTCAGTGTCAAACAAAATCTCTTACTGCAATAAATATTCCATGACTCTCCGACTTACAGATATTTTTTTTCGCACCGAATTTTTGAATCACCTTGTATATTCGTTTAATATTTGCTACATTCACTTTCGTTTCAGCTTAGAACATGTAAAATATCTTCATAATATCCTTTAGATTTTTGTGCTCTGCAAATTTGTTTAGGTATTTTTAAAATTATAATTATAATAAAATATTCTAGTTCTCTAAAAGCTTTATAAAGGAAAAATTTTATAAACTTTAATTTTTACATAATATATTTTATTAGTTAAATCCATTCTTTCCTAGGATATACTATTTATGTTTATAAATAAGTAACGCAATATTTAACTGTTAATTATTTCTTTTTAACATGCCATTATTAAAGTAAATAAGAAATATTTTAATAATTAGTCTTATTATGCCCTATGCCCATGTTATTGTAAGTGTTACGATAAATGATTTAGTAAATATTTTTTTAAAATAATTTCAAAGAACAAAATGACTCTTTCAATAAGGCTGTATGGATCTTTATAAAATATGTGTATGGCTGAAAGAGTGACTTAACATAATCGAAGTCGCTTGATCACGTAGCGACCTCTATCTTCTACTTTGCAATTGATGGTGTGCTAAGCAAGCTCGGTGCCACAGGTTTCGGGTTCGAGTCACCGCCGTGCCATGGATGTTTGTAAAAAAAAAAAAATTCGTTGTAGATTTTCGAGTGCATTGGTCGCGCTGCGACCATAAACCTCCGTCCTTGAAAAAATAGTGTTCTTGTCGATTGGTCTAAGCCCGTTGCCAGTGTGAAAAAAATTTTAAATTTATAGAAAAAGTAGATAATTGATTAAAAATTACAAATAAATAAACTAATTTTTAAAAAAATTAAGAGATAAAAAAAAAATTCAAAAGGAAAGGAATTAAAATTACAAAATGAAAGCATACTGTAGTAAAAAGAAAAGTGAAAAGTTAATAAAAAAAACTGAGCACCGCCGTAATGAAAACCAGACATCCATTGCAGTATAGAAGAAAGCATTGGTCCTTCAGAAAGAGGAAATAGTGATTTTAACTATATTTAAAACAGATCGCG
>BPLR01008515.1:0-30782 GCA_021605095.1 Caerostris extrusa | reverse complement strand
AACCAGTCATCGTCATTAGTACTTGCAGACTATTTAACTCTTATTCGATAACGAAGGTGAAGTTTTCCCATCCCTTAATGTCATGTTACCTTATTGACAACATTAGAAAATGAAATTTTTTTTTGTGCATGATTTATAAGGAGAGGTTTAGGGTTGAAAAGAAATTGTGGCACTCTTTTAAATAAAAAGTGTTATTCATGCCATGAGAAGCTGTCAAGCAGAAAAATGCAGAGTTATCTGGACTGCATCAAAAACATAATCTTTTGATTACCTGTGCTCTTAGTTGTGAGAATGTAAACGACAAAATACTCAAGGGAACGGTTATTTTTTATTTTTTTCCCAAAGTGAGGGGCACTGCACTCTCGGCATGAACTAGCTAAATTGTAGCCATCTTTTTTCTATAGATACATGTTGACCTTAAGGAAAAGTATTGTCTTCGAAAGGATTTTAATCTGTATCAGCCTGGAAACATCAAGACTCAAACAATGTAACTCAACTCATATAACTCAAACTCAAACAATATGAGTATCGATGAAAGTCTGGACACAATTACCACGAGTATATTCGGTAACGAATCAACAATAGCTCAAAGCAGTTAAGTACTTTTCAATGTCTGTAGTCTATAGAGTTTAAAATAACAAAATATTCTTTTATAAATGGAGAATACCCGGGGAGTTCTGTTTAATATTTCAAGACGATGAATAATGTTTGAATAATGTTAAATAAGATGAATAATGTTTCATATTCTTCAATAAAGTTTTAGTAAATTGATTATTTTCAATCTTGTCCATGAGTAGGAAATTTTATTCTGCGCTCATCAAACACAATTATTAAAAAAAAATAAAATGTAAATTACTAATATTTTTAAATTTTGAAAATGCATGGAGGGTTTTTAAGATGCCATGATTCTGTTTTGGGGCCTCATGCCTGAGTGACTAGCGTTCTGGCTCACTTTGCCACAGGTTTCGCATTCGAGTTCCGGCATTGCCAGGATGTTTGTAATGGTTCGAAATTCACTTTAAATCGTAGGTCATGGTCTAATATCACTGTAGAGCTGGCAACTCTACCCTGTAAAAAAAAAAAAAAAAAACATCGCATCTCCATATAGAAATCTCTTACAGTAGGCAGACGGTCTTGGCCCCACTATGAAGAGAAGATTATTCTGCTTGTGCTCAACAGAAACAGAAATATTAAATGTATTCCCTGTGCCCATTGCTTTTTTAACAATAGCATTTTTTAAAACTCTGTAGACTGAATTTATACCATAATATTTGTATAGTATGTTATACCCTATTTTCATATGTGTATAACCATTGTTTGGTTGTTATCTGTATTGTATACCTTTCATTTCATTTCATATGTATTCTAACTACACTCATGTCCATAAATTAAGGATAATGAAGTTCAGGCAAAAGAAAGAGACAGAAGCAAACAAATTTGACTTATTTGTAAAGTCTATTTATTAAACAAAGGTAAAGAGCAAAAAAGATGCTATATGTTCGACATAATTAATAAAAATTGCGATTTTTACTCCCTGGAGCAAATTTCAAAAAGAACCTATTTACAAAAAACAGTGTAACATGGTTAGTATGATGGTTAATATGGGTATGTCTCCCGGACGATGCAATACAGGCCTTACAACGCCTAGGCATGCTGAGTATCAAATTATCAATCTGATCTTGGGGGAATATTACACCACTCATCAAGCAATGCCCTCCGAAGTTCCGGTTGACAGGTGCCCCACCTGTCAGCCGGAACTCAATTCAACAATGCAATTCGTCGGGCAAGCATATCCCACACATGCTCTATTGGATTCAGTCCGGTGAGTATGCTGGCCAATTCATACGGGTGATATCCTCAATTGAAGGCATTCGTCTACAATGTTTGCACGTGAGGACGGGCGTTGTCATCCATAAACAGAAATTCAGCACCCATGGCGCCCCGAAACAAACGTACATGTTGTTCCAGAATGACATCCGATAGATGTGGCCTGTCATCGTTACATTCTGAACATGCAGATCAGTTCTGGAACCAAGAATAATTCCTCCCAAACGAGCCATCCTGCACCACCGTAACAGTGTCGTTCAATGGTGTTCTCTTGGTGGTAACGGGTACCTGGCGCTCTCCATATGAAAGTCCGGCGAGAATCAGACTGCAAACTAAACCTGGACTCGTCCGGAAAACATCACCTAAGACCACTGTTGCGGTGTCCACAATGCATGCTCTCTACTCAGGTTAATCGCAGGCGACAATGAGTTGCGGTAAGTGGAACACATCTGACAGGCCTACGAGCATATAGACCAATGTGCCCAAAGCGTCTGTACACGGTCTGCCTTGAAACTGTCGTACCGGTAGCTGAAGAGAGCTGACGAGACAGGTCTGATGCTGTGCTCCGTCTGTTTCTTTTGGCATTAACTGCTAAATACCGGTCCTCATTCGGCGTTGTAACCTGGGGGCGACCTGTGCTGTAACATCTACTCACATTACCATCATCTTGGAATCGTTGCCAAAGCACCTGGAGATGACACTCTGGGCGATTCAAGTTCCTCGGATACTTCCAGCTGGGTACGTCCACATTCCAGTCGTCGATAATTTTACCACGTAAAAAATCATCAAATGCTTCCTTTGTGCCATAACTATGAGGTTATAGCACTGAAAGGCTTTAAAGCGCTTGTGAATAATTTTTACTTCTTTGCCACCATTCCTTATATACCCTCTCTCTTACACTCTCGTCATTGTGGCGTACTATCCGCGCCATCCTGGTGGTTTCCGTAATTTGCATATTCTTCTTCAAGATGTGTGTGCTAATTCTACAGGCAGGTGAAATTTTATTTTAGAGTTCAATTTCTGCGTGATTCTGAATTATCCTTAATTTATGGACATGAGTGTATTAAGTATATCGTATTATTTAGCTATCTAAAGTCATAAAGTATTTCTTTCATTCAATGACTAAAAATTTTTTGATTTTAAATTCTTATATTAATTATTTTTATCATTCTCATTCGTCTAAATGGTAGGGAGTTACATAAATTTGAATTTGGAGGGCTGGGAGGACAGTGAGAAGTTAAATAAAGAAAATAGTACATGTTATGCCATATTATCATATGTATATCCATTGTTTATTACTTTTTCTTCGCTATACATTTTTCACTTATGCTTATGTTATATGGAGATTCAATTTTCATCGGCACACCAATGAAAATTGAATCCTCGTTTTTACACAATAGCTAACATGCATAACCATTAGATATTTTAATTAATAAACTGATCAGTAAAGATAAGGAATCATATCAGTAAAGATAAGGAATATCTTTTAATCCAGTTCTAATTTAAAAGGGAAGCTTTTCAATTTGAAATAATTTTAAATTTTCGTCGAATAGATTAATTTTATAAAGGTCCAGTAAGTAAAAACTAAATCTATACAAAATAAAAATAAATTTAATAAATCGTAAAAAAAAGTTAATAAAGATTAAAATAAGTTTCAATTAAAAGATTTACAATGAAAAATGTATCCATCTTTCAAGAAAATAAATAAATTTCCTTATTTCCCTGTATATATTTTTAAGTTAACATAATTAAAAAGTTAAGTGTAGAACAATATTGAGATTGCTAAAAAATTGTTAATGGGTCGTTAACTTTAAAAGTTGTTGCTTATAATTATTTATTGTTGTTTTTTTTTTTATTGTTATTGGTATTTTAATTATTATTTTTAATATTTTTAATTTATATGTTGGGAGTTTTTTTATATAATTTCAAAAATATACATTTTCGCTTTAAATATTTGTTGATATATCATAGGGAAAAATTTTATTAAACAAATTTTAATCCGTCCATTAGAACAGCTTGTGAATTTATATTTTAATTTTAACTTTTTGTTTTTGGTAAAAGTTAATAAGAATTATTATCTTGATCATAATCATTGAATAATACCTGTTTTAATATTCGCAGATTGAAAAAGTTAGTTGCATATTATCATATTTTATCCCCTCTTATTTCTAATTTAGATTTTAAATTAAAATAACCTAATTTAATCAAAGCTAATTTTTCTTTTTATATTTCACTATTTATTATTGCAACATTTAAAAAGTCCTTTTTTTATTTAAAATTTTATATTTTAAAAATGTTTGCTCATTATTGTAAACATATAATAAGTTTTATTTGTTTTATCTTTTTTATTTAAGATCCAAACAAGATAACGATTTTTAATATCCCTTTTTTTCCATTATGGCATGAGGGGAAAAAAATCTTCTCTCCTTTATTTAGGATTACATAGCCCTGACACGAAACACGCCAAATGACTGCCATGATGTCTCTTTGATATGGACCAGCGAAATCTCATTTCACAGAGGAATGTGTGTAACATTCCACATTCTTTCCTCGATGCCAAATGGCACGGAGTTTGAGTGATACTATCATTATACTAATAGGCTGCCATCATTCGCTTATTACAGTGTACGATAGATGGCGCTCTTTCCCACTTCTACTGTGCATCATCAGCCCCAGTAGTATTCTTTTTCCTTGCAATATTTTTTATGAGGTAGATAAACTTGTATTTTAAAAAATATTGCGATTGCTAGTGAAATTTCATGTAAAAATTTTGGAAGAAGATTTAAAGTAATCTTGGAGGACTGTATAATAATAGGAATGACTTGATTTAGAATTAAAATTTAAATATTTAATTAAAAAAAAAATATTGTGTACTTTTTTTTTTTGTAAATGTTTTGTTTATTCATTTAAATAAATAAACATACGCCAGGCAGAAAATTCACAAAAAAAGATATTGACTGTCATACAAAAATTGTCTCAAAAACAAATATTTGAAAATTATATAGATAATAAAATAGCAAATATCCAAAATATTTATTTAAAGTACTTTTAACATTTTGTTATAAAGAATTAGATTTCTCTCTAGAAAGTATTTATACTTTTTTTTTTTTTTTTTTTTTTTTGTCTAAAAATGTTTTTTTTCGAAATTTCATTTTTATATTTAAAATTTAATTTATTAGAATTGTAGCTAATCAAAGAATTTAAGTAATGATTACTTTCCAATGAAAAAACAGTGTTAATGATCGTTTCATAAAATAAGCGTTGTAAATGTTTTTTTTTGATGTTCCTCTACAGGCTAATTTTTACGTTGTTCAGGAATTAAATTAAGCGTAAATATATCAGAAATGCAATTTACTTTTTATGATTAAATAAATATATTATTGCACTTTTTCTCGCTGGAGAAAAAAAAAAATAAATAAATAAAAAAAAAAAAAAAAAACTCAGTGGAATACATAATAAAAAAAGAAAATATATTGCCGTATTTGGTTCAGCCAAGCTTTCAGAAACGTGGAGAATTTATGACAGTTGTGACTGTTTGAGTAAAAGCCATCGCTTAGATACTTAGGCTATCTGGTGGGAGTTTTCCTAGTTTCACAAAAGACACGCAATTGTTGCTGCGAACCTCTATTCAGCTAACAGTCTAGCTATAACAGTCTAGCTAACATTTGTTGCTGAGATGCATTCACTTTCGGTGGCAGACAATTGCGATGCAGCTTTGTTTCTTTGTGCTTCACGAAACTGTGTTAGTACAGATTTAGAAGAGATTTCCACCAAAATGATTATGTCGTTGGTCCAATCTGTATCATCATATGCTCTGAGAAAACAGCTTTTCCTTTTCTGCACATTAATTTTAGATCTTTCGTTGTTGTCAGATTCAGGATTGCTTTTTCTACGTCCTCTCAGTCTTGTTTTTCTTCTTCTGTTGAGCAGATTCACCTAGATAGAAATGCCAAGTCTCGTAATGCTTGCAACTTACAGCAAAGCCTCGATAGCCTGTCCGAATTGGGTGTTGTTTATAATCGGTTCATCTTCCACAACATAATACCATCCATAGCAATAATTTTCTTCATTAGTGTCTATGTTGGTTGTCCGTCTTCATTAGATCAAACATTTTGATAATGTCTACGATTATTGTATACCTTCTGTCATTTCTACATCTAAACAATATTTTGCTTCTCCAAGGACTTCATGTCGCATTCTTTCTTCAGTTTTGAAATGAGATTTAATTATTTTTTTTTTTTCATTCTTGTTTGCTATTAGGATATTGTCGACGTAGATAATGATGTACATGGAGTTTTCTTTCATACAAGGATGGATTGACTTTGCTTTTTGGATATTTTGAGCAATTCTTTTATTTTTGCAGCTTTGTTTGAGATCTAATGGTTTTTTTAGTAAGAAAACATTACTTTTTCTGGGCTTACGTATTTTTCTCTAGTTGATCCTTGTATATATCTTTTTTTCTAGATTTTCAAAACGAAACGCTGTTCTTACATCAATATGACCGTATGTTCATATCATTGCAAAGTGCGCTTGTGAAAAATGTTCTGTTAGTGGCATGCTTTTTACTATCGGAGCAAATGTTTCGTTAAAGTCTGTTTCAAATTTCTGATTGAAATCTTTCGCTGCAAAAATCGGATTTTATATCTATTTATCTCGCCTTTCTCATTTCTTTTGGCTTTGAAAGTCCATTTTTATTCAATGGCCTTTCTATCTTTTAGGTAGTTATACAAGATTAGAAGTCTGATTTTCTACTGCATTATTTCTTTTTTTTGTGGTTTCTATATACTTCAGGTAACTGGCTATGGAGGGTCAGGTATTACGGAGTACCCTTAAGAGGTAAGAACCCTTAACCTCATTATCTTTAATATTATTTAATCAGAATTTATAGTAGTTGCTTAATTAATATTAGTAGGCGAATAAGTGTAATATTGTTTAAATTTTATCAATGGTATTATAAAAATTAAAAAAACAAAAAAGAAAGACATTTTTAATATAAAATTTTAAAGAAATAACTGTTTGCAAATTCGGTTCAATTAGGGACCAGTCGCAGGTGCCATAAACACATTAAAAATAATAAATGATGCACAAAGAATAAAACGATGTAGAGCAAGTAAAAATAATTAACTATATACAAAAATTTCTCCTCAGAGCTAATATAAATATAAAAATATTGTTAAAATCAGAGTTTTTAATTTTTCGGACAGATTTTTAATATTTAATTTTTTTTCAATTATTTCCGTTTTACTAATAAAAGGTATAAAAATAAAAACCACAACTATGGCAGAAAAGAAAATTAAGTGAATATCGATGCTACGAGAAACTGAAAAGAAACAGGGCTTGGATTCAAATCCTTAACTTTATGGTTAGAGACACAGGCGCGCCAATCTGACGCATGGCTACGCCAGTGTTAAATCTTGATTGCGTCAGTCTGACGCTTTAATGGAAGAGCAGAAATTAAGGCCAAAAGGGTTCTCGGGGAAACAATATTGTTAATGCAAAATTCTCAGTGATGTTTTGAATATCACTCTATATTTGGAGTTTGCACTCCGATAAACAGCCAGAGTGTTTCTTCAGTTTAAGAAAGCACTCGTAGAAGACATCAAAAACCTCTCTAGGCAGTTTGTGAGAACTTTTAATTCCCGAATGGTAAACAGGAAGTTTTATACTATTTTTTATCTTGATTTAGTCTAGTGGTTTCAAAATATGTGCCAGGGCGCATTGTAAGCCCAAGTGCCTTAGAAAGATTTATTGCGCCCTAGAAAATTATTCTAAGCGCTCTGTGATATTCTAGAGAAATACGTGCCCAGATATAAAAATAAATATATTGTTAATACTTTTCTTGACAGTTTTTCTCATTCAAAGCCAACTTTCATTGCAAACAACTAACCTTTTCTTCTTAAAAGTAGCCAAAGAAGGTTTCCGAGAAATTAAAAGCTGTAAATTTCATGTTTGGCTATTAGGAGAGCTGGCGTCTAGTGATTTTCAATGTTAAAACAATTTCCATTCAAGCTCCGAGACCCCGCCGCCGGTAGTAGTTATCTGTGGAGTTGACCATCTGGATATAAAATTGTGAGGTGCTAATAATGGATTTTATTTGTCAGAAATTGGTATATATATATATATATATATATTGTGTGCTAACAATTATTTGTGTCTCAACTTCAAAAAATGTTTGAGAACCATTGATTTAGTGGGTGCAGCCAAGTTACAAGATATACTTTTTCGTTGAATGTGCAGATTCGTATTAGCGTTGGCATTGTAATAAGCGCCTTGGCATTCTTCTGATTGCTTTTAGGTGATAACATTCTGACCTAAAATGGTTATCGCGATGCCAAAAAACAGCAGAATTTTACCTTTTCCGATTTATTTCGAAGTGGAACATTATGCGATTTTGATTCCGCCTTGCAGCCCTTCTATTACATTAATTAATTAATTGTTCTTTTATAAATTCTCTAGTTAATTCGTTTTTGTTACAAGTGTGTCATATGAACTGAGAACTAAACAAAGTAATAGTGATAATCCTTTAAAATTTTCATCGTTGGCTTAGAATTTACCAGTTGACTCAAAGAGTACTTATATTAATATGAATTTGCATATCACGAAATTTCCTCCTACGAAAACTTTACTGTTTATAAAAGTTTTCGTAGGAGGAAAATTTAATTTAAAGATTAAATCGTCCATGAATTATAGTGTCACAGGTGATCCTCAACGCAACTGACATGAAAAGAGGTAGAAGCACAGTTTAATCTCATTAACATAAGAGAAAGAGACAATTACAGCGGTCCTAACCTGTTCGTCTGCTCGTCTGAAGAGGAATTTTGATGAACTTGCGGGCCAAATTTTTGAAATGAGGTATTATTAGAGAGTTTTTGCATAACGTTTTTTTACCGTCCGATATTTTTCTTTCTCTATCTGATAATCTACTTGAAGGCAACTCATCTAAAACCTGGTTTGGCTTTATTCTAAACATCCCTGATAAGCCCAGGTTTAAAGCTGTTGCCCTTTTCAGACTCCTGACGAACCATGATTGTATGGGAAATTATCTTATTCGAATGAAAATATTTGCAAGCTCAAAATGCATGCTCTGCAGTCTTGGAGAGGACATGGATTCATCTCGCCTTCCTGTCTGCCCTGCACTTGTTTCCTCTACTGTGTATGGTCGTTATTGGGAGGCGAGGGCCCTTATGGGCTAAGCATGTCACTATGTGATTTCCTTCGATTCTCGTCGTTGTTTTTATGTTCCTTGTGTTTTTTTCTATTTTCTTTTATTACTTTTTGTAGCCTGCCCTTGGAAATAAAAAATAAAATATTTTTCTTCCTAGCGCGCATGCTCATAGGAAACATTGTACCTATTGCGCGTGCATATCTGTAATACTGCACTACTGAACTATTCCTATGAGCATGCGCGCTGGGAAGAAAAAAAAATATCGGACGATAAAAAAAAAGTTATGCAGAAACTCTCTATTATCATCGAATATCACTATTGTCAGCAAATGAGCCCTCCCACACGTATGTCTGTTTAGAGATGCTATTCGTACATTCTCTTATTTAGGGATGATAACGCCAGGACAGGACACGTGTTATTGAGGATCTTCTAAAAAGTCGATATAATGTATCATACTGGAGTTGATTGGACAGCAAATTCTTCTGAATCTCATAGAATATACGAAAGGTGGTTAGGAAGACGGCTTCTGTCACGATTTTATTTGTTGATAACATCCAACAACTGAAATAGATGTATAGGCAAGATTGCTTATTCTTCAAAATACATCTATCTTATAGTCTGCTTTGAGTATGGAAAGACGACGCCAGAAATCATTGCAGTTAATGTTGGTCATATCACACTAAGGGATATACACTCAAGAGCCAAAACATTATGACCACCTGTCAATAGCGAGTTGGCCATATATATATCATCACGAGCCTTCCACGTCATCCAGGCGATTTCATTGCAAAATGTAGGGGTGGTCATAATGTTTTGGCTCTTGAGTGTATGTTTGTTGTTCTTCCTCTTGCGCAGACAAGCCCTTGTGCCAACGATATTTTTTTAATAAAGTGTTTTTTTTAATCCATTACCTATGCATTCGATTCATTTTTTTCATCGATTTCTTCACTCTTTAAACTCAAAATATTGTCTCTCCATTCTAAAAAGATTTTCAGGCGAAGTTTTGTGGACTACGAGGGAAATCAATTCAAACGAACGATGCGTCTTTAACCCATTGCGGAAGCGTTACTAAATTTTAAACTAAACAAAATCTACTTTTTTTAATTCCCGCTTTCCATTTCGGCTTTGTCTTCTATAGTCATCCATTCTATCCAATTAGATTTAAGCCGTTCCTTAAATGGTTTCTTTAAGCATATCGACCTATATTCGGGCTTTGTATTTTGGCATTTTTTAAAAATAAAAATGCATTCTCCGCTGTACACGGATACGCTTATATTCGAAAATGTACATTATTTATGTTTTATTTATATTAAAACATATACCAATATAATTAAGATCATACTGAAATGAAAAAAAAAAAAAAAAAACATTTTTAATGAGCACAGTTGTCTGATGCCATTTTGAGTACGAATTCAAAAGCATAATATAAATTATTTATCACATAATTTCTTGGAAAATGAAGCTTTATCCATATTTAATGTATTTATTACAGTATCCAACATTGAATAATTGATGCATAGACCAAGCTCCCATATCCATTTTATATAAAAATACATACAGTATGCTATTTTTGAAAGATTAGATGAGGAGAAAGATGTATAACAGTATGCTATTTTTGAAAGATTTTCAAATTCTGATAAATGTTTAAAAGTGGAAACATGATCAATCTGTAGTTTAATAAAAAAAGTTAACAGTAGGAAATATTTTTATTCAATGTCTTCTATTTTATTCCAGACTCGAAGATTTTTTGTTAATAGCGTGCTAGCCTGGATGCAGAATGTCTTTCTGTGTTATTTTTTCTCTTTACGATACTTTTAAAACAAACATGTTGTATAATAAAATTGCTCATAACAAAGTAGATGTAGTTGTTGCTACAAAATACATTAAAATGCAAAACCTGGTTAAGATATATTTATGAATTGATAATTTTAGGCATGAAAATGAAAAAAAATCAAATAAAAAAAAAAATACACTTGATTATTAAAATTAGCAGAATCAAATAAAATATTTATTAAAATAATGTAATAAAATAAATAAAATTCTTCATTTGCTTTTTTAATTAATGTTATTTATTTTTATATATATACTTTTATTTGTGTATAGTATTATCAGGCTTTTCTTGTGCAGTCCATAGCTTTGATAAATTTGTCCATCTCTTCCTTAAATTGTCGTGTAATGTACTATAAAAAGTGAATATGAATAAAGGAACTCAAAAATTTACCTCAAAATGCCGTTTGTTTTTCGCATGTGATTTTACTGATTATCATTACAAAGACAAGTTGGGTTTTCCAGAATAATCAGATTCATAGAAATAGAAAAAGATTCTAAAGAAATTCAGCCAAGTGGCCAGTTGTGGAAAGATTACACTTTCAAACAAATCTTTCGCAACAGCCAGGTAGAATGCCCCATTTGATGCCTGTCATGTGAAGAGGTTTCAGTCTTCTGCTGGCAAATCCAATGCACATTCTATTTTATTAATCTGTGTTTGGCGGCCAGATAGTTAATTGGCTAGCGCTTTGGCCTTTGGTACCATAGGCTTCAGGTTCGAATCCTGGTGGCGTCATGGATGTTGTAGTGGTTCGGAATCCACTTTAAGCCGTAGGTCCCAGTCTAGTATAACCGTAGAACGTCACAGAGCCTAATCAGACTTCTTCTCACCCACATCATTCCCAAATTGTGTAGGGGCAACTCAGTTCTAAGCACAGTGATGTGGTGGTGTAGTAGTAGTGTAGTAGTCTACGTTACACTATAATTCCCGGTTTAATTACCATAAATTGTGCACAAAAATGACCGTAGAACAAACCACTACTTTGTGTTTGCAACTTTGTTTTCATTTAAGATAATCCAGTTGACTCAACTAGGCACCTCTTTGCTCGGCGGCTGAAAGCGTGTGTGAAAGGCCATGCATCTTTGTAAATATTCGCCAATCACTCTTTTGACGCTACAATGCATGTATTATTGTTGGTGGTTGCAACTTTGAGCATTTATTGTAAACATTGAATCAAAAGAAGCACTTTGCAATGATATTGTGAATAAACATTGTTTTCTTTTCATATTCATTAGCAAACTGTACCACCCCTCAAAGTTTGTCCCATGACAATTGAATCACCCAGTATATAAATTGTGATAAACTATGGTGATACGAAAATTGAAAAAGGCTAATTTTTGGAATGAACGTCTAAATATTTTCCCAACAAATTCCGCATGCCTGTTTAATTATTCAAAATTGTCATCTGTTATAAATCGTTGAAAATGATTATCAATCGGGAAACAATGCATCAATTAGTTACAAGTAAACAAGCAATGTGACAGGATGCATTATGTTGCGGACAATTAATTTCAAGAGCAGTTTGAAATAACGACTCAATCAAGTAATTGTGACATTAATTCAGGACAGGCCAGAGTTCAATTGTCGCAGCAGTTTTCGGTGTATTCGAAACCAATCGATAAATGAGATTTTCCGAAGTTCACTTGATAGCTGTTGTGCTCATCGCCAAGAGAATTAAATAGAGGGTTGTTTACAAAGTAAAAAGATGCTCATCTTACTTATGAATTGCTATTATCTCATTTTGAAATCGGATATAATAACAAGAAATAAACCTGGTGAATTTGATAGTAAATTATTACATTTGGAATATTTAATAATTTTTAAGTTCAGGAAAATTAACATTAACATAAGCAAGTGTTAACCAGCATTATTTTCTTACCATTTGCCATCATTCGGCATTCGTACAACGTATTATCCCCGGCCTGATGGCTGAGTGATTAGCGCTGTGGCGCTCGGTGCCAGAGTTAAGGTTTCGTGTTCGAATCCCGGCGATTCCATGTATGTTTGTAGTGGTTCGGAATGCACTTTAAGCCGTAGGTCCCGGTTTAATATGACTGCAGAACATAGGGATGACAACCCTACAGTAAAAAGTCAGCATCACGAATCCAAGTTGGACTTCTATCTACGTGTGCTTCATCACAACAGAAGCTGCTCCTCCTTCCATGAGACCACATGGGTTCATGGACTTGGTCTAGATCTTACTGTCTACCAAGTGGGATAAGAAACAGCAACAGCATATTTTGAAGCAGATATTAAATATCACAAAGTGTGGTGTCAATCTTGGAGCCCAATGACTTGACTTTCCGGTCAGTGGATTTATTTTTGTGCATTTGTAGTAAAGATAAGACGAATTTTTAGTTCTGAAATCAATACAATATCCACCAGGCAATTAAAAATTCGGAGTATTATTTCCAGAGGATATACTTCTTTATAAAATATAAAAATATAAATTTTTATATAAAATTTTTTTTATGGAAACTAATTTTCTTTAAAATAAATAAACAATAATTTTGATTATTACTTGAAAGTAATATCAATACAAAACAGGGATACTTTTAATGGAACTCAATAACAATTGACAAGACACACAATAACATAAATTAAACACTCATCTAAAACTGTTGTTGATGCTATTTCAAAGGACTTCTCTGGTTAATTATTCATATTTGTATATTGCAGTGGAGAAACTCAAGACACTCTAATTAAGCTAGCTAACCATCAACACGAAACACTATCTTAATCATGGCTGAGTCTGTTTAATTTCAAAGCAGTGACTGTAATGAAAATCACCAGAGGGTATCAAATCCTTATATTCTCTCATGCTGCTAGCTACACAGCCATTAGATATTTTTTAAAGGAAATTTTAAACCGTCATAGGCAATGATTTCTAGAATTTTGAGTTTTAGTGTTTCCTTTATAAAGGTTTCATTTTCACTTCTACCAAATTGTTTTGTCTGTTGTATTTAAAAAAAAAGTATTTGGATAAAATGAGATAAAGCAAGCATACATCTCAAAGCATCCAGTCCAGTCCAAATCAAGCCATTAGAAGAAAATACTTCTGTTAAAAAAATGTAATAAAAATATTTTCCATTATATTTAATTTACATTTCAATGATCAAATAGTCTGAAAATGGCGTAGTGGAATTCGAATATGTTCGAATAGATTCAACAAAAAGTTTTCTTGATTTAGAAATAAAGAAAACTTTAAATAATAAATCTTGATTTTTAAAAATTAATGCACATTTGTTTTCGTTTTTGAAATAATTTTCAATTGATTGCTTTTGCACTCATTAAACTAGAAAAAAGGTTTTTAAAAAATTATGTTTTAAAACCACTGGCATTTTAAAAATAATCAATTTAGTTTTGTCAAATCTTTTGAAAGAGTAAACTACGTTCTTTTTTTTTTAAATTTTTGATAAATTTTTATTGCAAAAATAGTACTTATAATTCCTAATATATTTATTAACAAACTCCATCAATTAACGTTAAGTTTTCATAATTTTGAATATTTATTTACATCTCTTCATTCAATAATAATAATGATTATTTACAATAAAAAACAACAACCAAAATTTAGTTTCTTGGAGAGTCTAGGACTTCACAGGTTAGATTTTTATCACAACAGGGATCTCAGGTTAGACGTAGTATTCAACTGACAATCCTTGAAGAATTGAACGAAGCTAATAACACGAATACATCAATTTCGGGGAGAATTTTTAGGGGTAATCCCACCTCAATTGTGTAGTATGAGACATATCTTGCAATTATTAAATTCTTACCCTTGAGTCCAATTGCTATTGATAAAGGTATGCCTAGACGCATTATCGCCGAATCTCATTTCTTAAAGCAGTAATTGCAATTCATACAACAAACAGGAATGGAACCTAGTTCTTTCCATGGCAAGCGTGCTATTATTGAGCCATGGCCCGGAATAGAATTTAGTTTCTTGAAGACAATCGCTGACATATGTTAAGAGTAGCAATGAGATGAGTCAGTGTGAAATATTTTATTTTGACGTGAAAAAAAATCGGTGAGTGTAGTTTTCGTGTCAAACGATATAGTGTAGTAATAAAATAGTGAGAGCTCACTTATTCTGAAGGAATCTTCTCTTTTAAGAATTGACGCCTTTAGCTCCTTTCCCCCATGTATTCTTTCAAAAGACAGTTGTAAATTTATTGTATTAATATGCATTTTATCAATTAAAATTGTACAATTTCACAGAGATAAATTCTATATTGTCAAATGAAAGGAATATTAAAATACATTTGATGAACTATACAAATTAATATGCAATAATATATATACATAGGGCCTGAATGGCAGGCTAAAATGCTCTGGCGCTCGGTAAAAGGTTTCAGGTTCGAGTCCCGGCGGTGCCATGATGTTTGTAGTGGTTCAAATCCACTTTTTAAAATTAGGTCCCGGGGTCTAAAATAAAGACATTTCGGGGGCATTGTTTTCCGTGGCTTATTTTCCCACCAGTTACACGCGCCCCTGGGTAATCAAAGTGAGTAACGTCTGTGCAAAACTCTTGGCTTAAGGCATCTAAGACTAAGGCTACAAATGTTTGAAAGCTGCATTAAAAAAAAAATGTCAAAAAAGACTAGATATTTAAAAACTTTAAATTAACATTCATTTAAAATTTTAAAGCAAAAACATTTGATTTGAAAATTATTTCATGATTGATTTCCCTCCACACCTTCTTTTCAAAAAGTATAGATAACCAAAACTCTCAAGTTACCATTCCACGTGCTAAGGCTACAAATCAGGTGAAATATATGCTTAAAATAATTCTAAAATTCTGATCAATAGCTAGCTATTTATTAAAACAATAATTGTAATCAGCATGCTACATTATCATGCAAACTGTAATTCAGATAATTTTTTGTATTTATCCAACGCCTTTCTTTGGCTGTTCAGCCATGAAGTCTAGCCTCCCAGTAACGTGCAGTAATGTTATCAGGCACATCGATAAGTTCGGTACAATACCGCAGGTGATCACTGTCCATTTGGCGATCGACATAATGGGAAGATTCCATCAAAGCCAAGCCCAGGCGGTGGAGGTGTGCCCTGCATGTAGTCATGGCCTGTCCGTAGAGCGTCACAGGCATCTCCACTTTTCTTGCTGCTCAAGTCCTTGAAGCCTTTGCTGCTGAAATTGTCGATGGCTGCAGTGATATGTTTTAACGGTCCTGAGTGTCGGTGGAAACTTTGGCTGTTTGTTCGGCTCAGGGCTGTACCATGACATCGGCTCTCTCTCGTTATCAGGGACTTCCACATGACTAGGAACCCATTGCAAATGCAGAGCCCAGCCACTGATGAGCAATTCCGTCAGTTGTTGGAGGCTCGATTTAGGCGATCACATTAGCAGATTTTACATTACCCAGGTTGCACCACGAGGAGGGCTGCTACTTTACACCCCATGAATCAGATATGAATTGATCATGTTCAATAAAATTTCTTTTAAAACAATATATATTTATTCAGTGTAAGAAATGAATCTATCACTATGTACATGTAAAAGAATAAGGCCTTTCTTTGAAAACTTTCTCGACACAAACATACAAAGAGCCATATTTAACCAATTGTTTCAGTTCAAAACATGTAAACAAAAAGACGAGTCCTATACAAATCAGAGGGATAATAACCAAATAAGTTACTGAAGTAAACACCCGTCATGGGAAGCGCATCTTTACTTCAAATTACCAATCATAGTTTAATTTCATACTAAGAGATGACATTAAAAGAGTGTTTTCATTGAAAATTAGATAACATATCAATCTCATCACTAGATCATAATTCGTATAAAAACATTAATTTTCCTTTAGATCACATTACCAGAAGTTTCCAACACTATGATATATATTTCTGAAGCGATGTTAAAATAACAATTTTAACAGAATACTTATTTAGGACACTATAAATGATTTTTTCCACAAAATTAAAATCTCTTGAAAATGTTTTTGAAATGAAATGTTCTCTTGTTTTTTTGTACTATCCACCGTACCAGTTGCCAATGGGTATATGAAAAACAATGTAATTTTTGCAATGCACAACCATGTACAGCCGTTTTAATGTACAACTGTAACGTAATTTTGTAGCATTCAATATTTTCTTTATTCAATATTCTTGTCCCGAATCGTGGCCCAGTGGTAACCTGTCCAACGAGCATGCAAGGTTCAAATTCACTAGCATTTTTGTTGCAGTCACTGCTACCAAAAATGATGAAACTCAATTCTGTCAGTAGATTGTTGTGGCATTGGAGTACATGAGGTCCTTTTCAACAACAAAAAAAAACTCTCATTTCTTTTCTTATAAATATGCCCACTAATGTTTTTTTCAATTAAATTAACCAAAGTAAAAAATATAATTCTCTAAATCCAGACAACACCTGACTATATATGCTAGTGCCTTAATAAATCTGTAGCTGTGAGCTATCGACTGCCCTGATGGTGTACACGCTCATTTCACGTTTAATGTTGAAACTACCGGAGGGAAACAAGTCCTTTAATTTCAAAAGCCCCGGTGAACATTATTCGATTTTAATCAAAGGGAATTTTCGGCAGACCCTGGAGTGTTCGGATACTCCCAGTTTAAAATTGAATTACAAGTTCCCGGCTCAAAGCGCGTCGCAAACACGTCTGCCCTGTTCTAACGGAATATACGTAGCGATATTTGACGAAAGAATTAAGCAGATTGCAATATTCTGCAACACTTTGCACCCGGATAGCGATCGATGAAGTAAGTGAATTACGCAGATTTCAAGAATAAATTAATTATTAATAATTTATAAGAAGAATTCCGCATCATGGAAGTGAACTGTTTTTTTTTCCCTGTTTCGGTGGAAGACATTTTGTTGGGGGTTATGGATGAAAAGAAACAGCTAATTAAAAAGAATTTGCTTTTAATTTGATATTTTCTTTTCAGTGATGATTAAATAAAAAGCATCTTTGATCTTTAGAATTAGAAGCTAGAGTTTATGATGTATCAAATATTTATAAGGATTATTTTAAAAGGTTAAAGTTTTATTACAAAAAAAAAAAAAACATGAACATAAATTATGAACATAGAAAGCATTTTCCTTTTCGAAAGTTTAGAAAATAGTAATATTATAATATAAAAAAAAAAGATTCTAAATTAATAAACACCCTCTTACACACACACATGTACTACAGTAGAACATGTACTACAGTAGTGGCGGCTTATGGCCAATTGGCTGGCGCTCTCGTGTTTGGTACCACAGACTTCAGTTTCGAATGATGACATTAATGTTTGTTAGTGGTTCGGAATCCACGTTAAACTGTAGGTCCAGGTTTAATTATCCCGAAATGTTCAAAAAAGGACCGTAGAGTTTCAAACCAAACCTGGTTTGATCCGTACAATAAATATATAGAAGCGATGGTTGCCACAGTTAAGGAAAACAATAACATTGATGAGGAAGGGTATTCTGATGTATGCAACTTTTGCTTAAAGCATTTGAAAGTGTGAGAAGTTTTAATTATGTTAGTGAAATTACTGAAAAATATAAAAAAGAAATGCCAACAATTCTGTTAAAAATACAAATATTCAAACTGAATTTACTTATTATTTTGAATAAATGAATTGGTATGTTTTGTTAGCTGCTATACTAGCAGCTAGTTGTGTCAGGATGAAATACTCTCTTTCCAATTATATCTATTTTATTTACAATATGAATACATACATGCACATGGCACCCTGTGCCTCTACTACAATAGTATTAATATCTAAATGCCAAGAGCCGGTCCCTGACCGTCTGTTTTGATCTGACGCTCCTAGCGTTCACCTCGTGGTCTCGAGATTCACCGCAACTCCCACTTACCACACTGGACCACAGTTAAGGACCCAGTTATTGGTCACCGTTACCAGTTATAACCGCGACCTCTCGCGGTTATATATTAATAATATTTAAACCTTACAGTTTATATTAGAATTATTTTATTTTTATAAAGCTTCGGAAGTAAAAAATTACCATACTATATATATATATACGTAATTTTTTTTGGTGTAAGTTCCCACAACAGCATCGAACGTATGATAAACACTCAATCAATGAAATTCTACCTTTGCTCTGCATCTATCATTATTGTAAATTGTTACTTCTTTATGTTGTATATGCCTATTCATGAAATAAAAAATATCTGAAATGTAAACAAATAATTCTTGTACTTAAGGTTAAGCAACTTTATTTAAAAATTATTTGAAAAACAATGAATAAGTTCTGTTGTTCTATTCTAACTAAAAAAATTTCAAAATGAACAACTGATTAAAAAACCTGTTTTTCTACAAGAATATTTTCTGTAAAAAAATGTTGAACAAATAATTAGAAGAAATTTTTTTATTATCTTAAACCCTTTATCACACACGTTCAAATTACATCATGAAACATAAAACTCGGCATGAATCGCTACATCAACGAATATTACCATGCATTTTAGATAATAGAAAAATATTTTTACATTTATTTTCATTTTATTCTTTCATTATTCTAATAAATTTGCATACTCTGAAATGAAAGCATTTATTTTTCAAGGTTTGTACGTTTAAATATTTTCATGTTTTCCTTAACTCAAATTAATAAATCACTCTCCAACACTTTTTGAAATATCTTTCGTTTTGAGATAAGCATTTCTTTTATTAATAAGAATAAGAATGAAATGCAAAACGTGGAGTACTTTTTTGTCTTTATTCGAGGAGCGTGTGCTTGAGAATTAATGATATTAAATGAAGTTAAAATTAATTCAAAGTTCCTTGAACTTTATCATTGCAAACGAACTGAAGATAACTTTCTGCAATTTTTAAATCTCCCCCAATAATTACTGGACTTCCCCTTGGGGTGCATGTTTCCCGAAACAGACATTGAAAGTATGTTATATTTATTTAAATACCGAAGTTCTGCGTTTGGGGTTACGAGGTTGCTAATAACTCCGTTTTAGAAATTCATTTTATTTATTTTTCCCTTCTATTCTCTATCTCTATTCGGTTCTTTT
Organism: Caerostris extrusa; assembly: GCA_021605095.1. Classification (NCBI taxonomy): domain Eukaryota; kingdom Metazoa; phylum Arthropoda; class Arachnida; order Araneae; family Araneidae; genus Caerostris; species Caerostris extrusa. The sequence continues at coordinate 10,954 of BPLR01008515.1, read as the reverse complement.
TTAATTTTTTTGTTTATGGTGATTGGCTTCAGGCACGAGGTTAAAGACCTTCAGACGGACATGTTGCATTTACGATCATGGTATATCTAGATATTACATTATTTATTTGTCACCATCTGCCGTATTTTTCTGAAGGCTCTAATTGCGATTTGCTTATTAATTGAGCTTAATTTACTTCAGTTTTTGCCGTCACTGGTTTTGTCATCGCCGTCTACAGATGAGTCACCGCAGGGGATATATAATCTATAATATAATGCATTGAAGTGGTTTTTAGTGTCTTAAAAGTGGTAAAAAAAATCGAGTCACCTTTCAAAGAGAATATTCAAGACATCTTCATTTAGCGTGGTTTTCAATCGGATCATGCATTTGGTGTATTGCTATTAATTGATTTGAGTTTAAAAATTTTGAATTTTAAGATATATGTTACTAAAGGATTTTGCTGTACAGTTTTAAAAAGGAAATTTAAAATTTATAATGTTTATTCTATGATTTTTTGTATTACTTTTTCGCTTATGTTAAGTTTTGATAAGATGTATGGATGTGTTGTTTCCAATATGAAGAAATGCCCAACTCGATGTCTTATTAAAAAAGAAGTAATATATTAAAAAAAAAATTTTTTAAGTCAATTCCTTCTTTTTTTCTCACTATATTGCAGGAAGTCCTTTATAAATAATTTTCATTCATTTTTTAAGTTTATCTGGCGCCTTCTATTGGTAGACACATGCAACTTAAATCTAAAAAAAAACTAAAATTAATAAATTAAATTTAATGAATGAATTAATATTTGAAAAAACTGTATTAACATCCAGTGTCATCCACTACAAGTTAAAAAAAAAAATGTATTTGAACTTGAGTGGATGAATAAGAAGTAATTTTATGAACGATTGAAAATTTGAACAAGATATATATAGGGAGAGTGTGAGCTAATAGAAGGAATTTAAAAACATTCAAATACCCACGCAAACTAGAAAATATCCTCATAATTCAATTAATGATGATGTCTTTTTTAAAAATAGTGATGGGAAACGTTTAAAAAGTTACAGAAAGAAATGTTTAAAATTTTATAAAGGAAACATTTAAAATTTTACTGATGGAAACGTTTGAATATTTTATTCCAATGACAAGTTTGCAGGAAAACAGATAATCATAAAAAAGAAAAAAAAAAAAACTACAAAGAACAAGATACAAACAAATAGCATCAGTTAATCCATCCACTTAAGTCTGGCAATCCCATAACGCTTCCATAAAGAAACATGACGCAGTGCAGAACAGGAAGCAATTTGAGACCAGGGCCGGATTTTCCTATAGGCTAACTAGGCTTCAGCATAGGGCCTCAAGATCAAGAGGGGCCTACATTCAAATTGTTAGAAAAATTAGAATTACACTATTCTAAAAACAGTAAACACTAAAACACTGAATCAAAAATAAGGAGAAATTCTACATATATGAATAATAAACAAGCATATTAAGTAATTTATAAACTTAAAATGGGAGGTGAAAGGGCCTCATCAGTGGAATAGCCTAGGGCCTCTTTTCATCTAAATTCGGCCCGGGTGAGATGTGTCCATTTCTTCCTGGTCATTACACAGGAGATAACCAGGAAGACAGAAGGGGGTCAAAAGTTTAATTTTTGTGAAGGTGTTTACAGAGACAATCGTGACCAGAGACAAAGTATCAATGCCACCGATGATAATGGGACAAACCACTTGCGTTCCACTGCAGATTCTGAGAAACTCACACGGAGAGCCAGAGATCATTTTGCCGTATCAGACGTTGCCCGGAATGCACCATGGCGGATGGAGGGAGGGGGAGATGTACGTTGCACTCCAACGTTTGAAACCTACTGATAGAAATTTTAAAAATAAAACAATGTAAATTTTTAATGTAACTATAAAAGTTTCAAAAACTGGTTTACGAACGGTAAAAAGCAACAGAATCTCCAAAAAGCATTTTATTTTAGGTATTTACAATTTTATTCTTGCGTTATAGATAAAAATCAAAATGCCAAAACAGGATATCTATGTTTCTCAAAATGTGGATTTCAAGTCACGTAAAATTATTCGGCTGTTTATTTTAGAAGAAGCAATTATAAAGCAAGTAATTAAAATGCAAATATTTATGCCACACATAGATGCTGCTACAGATATATGTTCCTCTTATTATGATAAAAAATATTTAAAAATTTAGCATTACTTTATTAAGTATTATAATAAATTTAACGAATGACACATACTAATCCTCCCCCCCCCTCGCTCCAAATCCTCCTCTAATTCATTCCTTTTTTTTTTTCTCAAACCAACATTAAACCCAATATCAGATTTTTATTTTTCTTAGAGCTACAATACATTTTTTTTTTATCAAAAAAAAAAATTTCGAAAATCTAATTCATGGTCTAATAAACTAATGAGAAGAATTAATGCTTCCATTTTATTAAAGGATTGTTATTAAATTCAGAAATCACTGACAATAAATTTTTGAAACAATGCAATATTGATTTTCTTTTATTAACGAGAAAGCAGTTAATTGGACTCTTAGATGCTGACATAAATTGGAAACATTTTATTAAATCGACTGCCATATTTAAAAATTCGAAAATGCAAAGGCTTTGATAAAAATAATGTTTAAATGCTGCACTACTTGTGATATGATATTCTAACTTAAAACATTAAATTATTTGGATTTATTTTAAAGCTTGAATTAAAATTGAAAAATCATTTAACGTGCATATTAATTTATGAAATCGAATGTATTTTTCACTTGCCATCTTTCTGTGCATTATTCGAAAGATTTTAAATCGAACAAAAATTTTTGTCATAAATTTCACGCGAGAAGCTTGTAAATAATAACTTTTGAAAACCAGACTCTTTTAATTACTATACTTAAAAACATTTGTCTCTTGAAAATTTTTCCGATTTATTTTTAAAAAAATATGTAAGTTTATTTTTGTATTTATTAAACGGTATAGCATTGAACTGAGAGTTCATTTGTAAAAGTGATTCAGCATTTTGATCCTTTTTTTAAGTAATGATAAAAATGATGATTTTAAAATAAATATTTAAGTTGCTGAATTGTAGCTTTGTCTTCTATTAGTTGGATCAAAAATATTTAGCGAAACACGGAATAAATTTTTGCAAAAAGAAAGACAAATATCTTTTTGGCCTTGACTAAATAAATATTAGCACTTGTTTTGATGTTCTCGACTTGATACCTATTCAAGAAACTAAAGAAAAATATATTTCAGTTATTTATTCACTTTAAAATATAAAATATTTTTTTCGATGGGTTCATATATTAAGTTTCCTTTTTCGCTTAGATGTTTCAATAAGTAATAATAAAAGTAAGCTTTACTAAACGTTTGTTAGCAAAAATATTTTTTATAAAAATATTCCTAATCTATCATCAAATTTCAGAATTATAATTTCCACAATAATTATTCATACAATGGTCGACGAAGATTTTCTTTTTGAATTGTTTCTCGAAATAAATAAATTCTCTTTTAATGAGAAATTTTATATTATTTATTCATACATCGCTAATTATCGAATGCCAGGCCAGTACTAAAAATATTTCAGTTAATTATTCACTTTCAAATAGAAAGTACTGGTATTATGTTTATTCTAAGAAAATAAATACCTGAAATACAACATACACACGAAAAAAAAAAATGCATTCCAATTTACAAGCCTCGAATAGTTTTCTAAAAATTAAGGAAACAAAAATACAACGGAATTTTATGTTGATACAAATAATTTGCACACGCAAACTCTAGAACACGCAACTACTATACATGCAACTACATGTTCCAATGGCTGACGGCTTGTATTGCAGACAACTAGATGATCCGTGGGCGATTGGATCAACATCTGTGTCAGTGAAACTTTGCAGTGGATTGCCTGGATGTGTCTCTTATCATACGGAAACAATTTCCTGTAGTTATACTAGAAAGTCAATATAGTTGGAAAATATCTCATCCACTGGTTTTGGAATTAAAAAAAATATTTTTAAAGACAATAGTGAAATTAACATTAAATTAACCCTTTGCCCTCGAGGGTTCCGGAGCGGAGCCATTTAAAATTTGTCTTCAAGCTCGAGGGCTACCGTTACAGAGACAATGCAAATAACAATATAAATAATGCATTTCTTTTAATGCGTATATGAAATTTACATGTGAATATGATCTTAGGAAAATAGTAAATAATTTAATAATGAAATAATTTAAATGGCTCCGCTCCGGAGCCCTCGAGTGCAAGGGTTACAAACAACAACGATTATTCATATTTTAGTTGAATGATAATCCCTTAATAAACATCAGTATTTGATTACCGTAGTTTTACTACTGCGCCCAAAAAATAAGACTAATGATTTATTTTTTCAAAAACATTTTATTTATTCTTCCAAATTTATTTCCTCGCCTTCAAAGTAATCCTCGGACACAATGCACTTATGCCAACTTTTTTCCCAATCCTCAATGCATGCTAAAAAGTCATCGGCAGGGGATGGCCTTCAAAGCGCGCGGCGATTCACGTTGAATCTCTTCAGTCGTCTCAAAACGGTGTCCACGGAGTGATCTTTTGAGTTTAGGGAATAGCTAGATGTCGCACGGTGTGAATACGGTGGTTGTGGAACGATATGGGTTTCATTTTGACGAAAAAGTCACGAAAATCAATGCAGTGTGAGCTGGCGCATTCACTGTTTTCGGTACCAATCGAGATTTGACGCGTTTGAGGCCCAAATGGAATTGACCGATCCTTTTTGAAATTCCGGCCTCATCAGCAAGGTCTCTAATTTTAAATAGACGGTTTGCACGTACCAAATCTCTAATTTTTTGGACGTGGAGTTTCACGGTTTAGGTTGACGGTCGACAGAGGGGGTTTTTGTCTTCAACAACGCGTTCTCTGACTTCTTTGAACTGTTTATACCACTTCTAAACATTTCTTTCCGTTATAGGAATGCGCACCGAATGCCTTCTGCAACATCTCTATACGTTTCCGCAAATAAAATTTAATGCAAGTTCTTTGCTCAATTAATTCAGACATTTAAAAATCGCCGGAATCAGTTTTAACGTCTCACAAAGCCAAGGGTAACTCCAACACTGATAAATATTTTGACGTTAAATTTCACACATATGTCAAGGACAGTACCAGCAACCTAAAAAAAAAAATTGAAATTCCATAAGCCCTGGGAATTTTAAATTGAAAAATTGGTCTTACTTTTTGGACGGAGTAATATGTAAGGCACGTAAAAAAAATTGCATTTTCTAATTCAGATTAACTACAAGAAAATAATGTACAGAAAATAGCTTTTCACAATTTATATATCTTAAATGATAAGAGGATCAATAGTAAAGCACCTTCAAACCATAAGACGAACGATGGCAATACTAATGTGAATTTTTTGTGTTTGCAATTTGAGCACTCAATAGAGAGAAATCAAAGGCTTAGAACCCTCACGAGGTGTATGATATATCGCGTCGCTATTTCGATTTGACGCGTAAATACATCTTCGTCGCTGGCTTTCCGCTTGGGATTTAAGAGGTTATTTTCTAAATCTCTGTGTATTTGGCGGTCGCCCAGAGTACATTAAGTATGAATCTAAGCATTAGCTCTCTCCATCAATAAAGAATGATTTAGCTTTTTTGAGATAGAAAAAGTACTATACCTCGTGAATGTTTCGATTTAATTTAATTTTTAGTTTAGATTCAGCAAAATAAATAGAAAAATTTCATGGTCAAAGGTGGATACTAATTTAAATGCTCAATGTCAATGATTTTCGAATTGTAATGCATGATTTTTTAAGAGAAGTCATGTAAACTTTTGAATATCAGCATTTTTATATGCCAATTTCAAAGCAATTAAAAGTGGAGAAATTTTTGCAAGACTTGGAGAAAGTGTTTTAGGATTAAAGTTTCCTTTGATAGTATTGAAAGATTATTATATTTATTTTATTTAATCTACATACTTTCTTTATTTTCTTATCGTAAATATTCTTATTTGAGACAATAACACATGCAACTGAAAATTATTTGTACATAAAAATGTTTTATCAATTTCACTTTTATTTTCGTAATTAAAATATTTTCTTAATGTACCATTAATTTGCAATATTTGCCCATAACTTATATTTTTTATGATGGTACACATAATTTGATGTGCCAACATAATCCATAGAACAGTCTGAGAGGAGTTAGTGCCTTCTAAATTATTTTGTTTTCAATAATTACCTCCATCTGCTTGTCTTATAGAAGAAAGATTAAGCTCGCTAAGCTGTCCAACTGTAGATAAGATCTGACACAATTCCCAAATCTATTCTTCTAAAAAGCAGCGACTCTTATTCAGGTATTCTATTCAACATATATGCTACGAGAGGAATTGAATCCCGCGTCTTTAATCCATATTAGGTTATACAGATCTCTTATTGGAGCACAAGAAGAACTAGTTCTTTTAAAAGTAAAACTTCGTAATGCATTTTGATTGTTGGTAGTTTTGATGTACTTTTTGGAAAATAGTTCCCTACATTGAGTCAAAACTTGCTTTAAAAAATATTTGTATTTTGTTTATGATTAAAATTTTCCTAAATATTGATTTTTGAACGGTAACTTACTTTTGTGAGAAGGTTAACGGAAATCAAAGGATGGATTCAGGCCTATTAGAAGTTAATTCACTTCGAATAAATTTTTAACAATATCAGAAAAGTACGTTCTAATATTTCCGAACAATGTTGTTTTTTTCAATCCCGAACCATTCATTATAACTAGGTTTGATTTTAAATATGTATTTCAATGGGAGAAACTTAGTTTCTGTCAGTTCAAGGTTGCTCAAAAGTGGTACTTATAAAATGAAATACAATTACTTCATTTAATTGACTTATTATCTTTCAGAAATTAACTTATTATCTTTTAAAAATGTATTAGGATTCAAAATATATTTTGAAAGATAATAGAAGTTTCATGTTAAATAATGAAAATTATTGTATTGAATAAGATATTTTTGAAAATTAAAAGTTTAAATACCATCGTAAAATATATGTTTGTAATTTAAAGATTTATATATTTAGTTAAAAGAAAAAGTCTATTTACACTTCCCTCCAAAAAAGAAAGAAAAAAAAAAAAAACCCACCAAAAATGTAAATTAAATATATAAAAGATTTTTTAATTTTTTTGTGTAATTAAATTTATCAGACTTATGTGTTTTATAATGCAGTAAGATCATTAAAATGTGGAAATTTACATCAATAGTGCTTACTTTATATATAGTTTAGCATTTTTTGTCAATCCTCATAAAAACCAGAACATTAAAGGAACTCTGAAGTCCATCATAATAAATTCGGCTTTCAAAAATATTTCTGCCAATGCATCTCAATGATGCATGTCATTGAATCTGAAACATGTAAGATAGAATCTAAATATGGTGTTTCATCATAACTTTTTCATAGGATATTTTAAGCTTGAAATTTCAGATTTGTAGAAAGAGAAATAGCAAGGGCCAGATTCATAAAGGAAATGGTGAATTATTGCTTAAGAATTTTATTAATTATTATTATGTCAAGATAAAATTTTATTGCTATAATGGTGTTCAATTTTTAAACTATTATTGTTTAGCGTGTGGTATTTTTGACTGATATTACGTTCGATTTTTAGAACTGAGACAGCACGGTTTTAGAGGCAGAAGGAAGATGAAAGGCAAAAAAGGAGGAAAAGTTCTGTTTTTCTATGTTGGGGCTTGAGCACGATAAACCCTTCAAGGGCAGAAAATTTCTCAAATCTAGAGCAGAGTCTCCAAGCTTTCAGACTTGGGAGGCCTTTACATTTTACTCCAGTAAATTTTCCAGGCCAAAAAAGAGTTTAATTTTTCTGCCGTATCTGTAGAATTTCTTACACTAATTCATGAAATTGCTCTCTGAGCAGTATACGCTTGCTAAGTTCCTTTGGTTCCCATTCCCACCTGGCAATCTCTTTTAATAATTAATTCAGTAGTGAAATTGATTTACGCTTCTACAAATTATTGTCAGTGAAAAATCACAATTACACCGTCAGTATTAGTATTACACAAGTGCATCATACTTACACGGTTTCTGTTCGCGTTCAATTCCTTTTCCAGATTCCTGAGGGATTACCAGGATGCGCCTGCATTTCCAAACATCGACATACACTCAAGTGCCGAAACGTACCAAATATGCACCTATCAATAACGAGTTGGCCCACCTTTGGCCTTGCAACACAGCTTCAACCCGCCTTGGCGCGGCGGATTAATACCACCATAATACCAATTAAATACCACTTCCACTAATTACATTGCCTTCCATCATCAAGCGTTCATTGCAAAATGTAAGGGGTGGTCATAATGTTTTGGCTCTTGAGTGTACATACATATGCGATACTCTTTACCCCAATAATCATAGCGAGGGTAACCGCGGATGTTCTGCTGATTAATAATATTAGTGAAATTTCAAACTGTTTCAATTATTTTGTTAGTTGTTATCTGCTTGAAAGTTAAATTTACTGCTTGCATATTATACTTGTCATTAAAAGCTTACCTATCAAATAATAAAACCGAGTTATTTATCCATTCTGGCAGTTTTTTATCCTTTAATACAACGCAGTCAGTTATTCGCTGTGTGGGCGGTTGGCCATGGGCGTAGTTAGGCCCCCTGTCTCCCAGAAGAAAGGGGAGAGGAATGCGAACACCGTTTTGGGGAGTGCGTCCCTAAATGCTTTCATCACAATGTGGAGGAGATGATTTTGCTGGCTCGCTTGTTCATCTTGCTTGAAGCTGGAATCTGCTCATATCTGCGCTTTAGGGGAGAATGACCTTGGATCATAGTAAATGGCATTTGTAAATAAGCTTTTAAACGTCATTAAAATATATATCTGATTTAAACATTTTAAGCCCGATTCGTGGCTCAGAGGAAACACGCACCTCTGGTGAGCATTAGGTTTGAGTTCATCCGTGGCGGCTTTTTGTTGAACGCGTTTTTCAAAAAATGAGGTATCCGTTGGCGTTTGATGTTCAGGCATCTTGCCTCCTTAGTCGACTACCTCGTGGGAGTTTTTCTGGTTTTCTCCCATATGATAAATAAATGCCTAGGATTTTCTCCCATAGTGATACACAATTTTCTCTTAAATCTTCCGGAAGGCACTGCGCCTCTTTCTTCATGGCGTGCAGAGGCCAAGGCGGGACTTTGCTGACCTGCGGGTTTATTCCATTACAACGGATGTGTGCTTCTCTTCCGTGGGATTACATTGGTTTGTGAACTCGAGTCTGATGTGTTTCTGTCTAACAAGTTGGGATGAAAAATAATAATAATAAATAATATATTTTTTTTATTACTATGCTTAAGGGTTTAGCTTTGAATCAATGAGGCAATTTTGGATGAATTAATATTTGATATAGCTAGACTGTACTGAATAAGGTAAATTGGTGAACTCATTACACTATGCAAAGCATGAAAGTCACGTACATACTTATCGCAGAAACATCGCCAATATTCTGTATTTCTGACAGTTTTTCATTTTGCGTAGATCAATACATTCAGTTGGAAGTTCATTTCTCTCAGTGCGTACATCAATGTATATGTTCGGATAAATATGTTCTTTTTGTCAAGGGAAGGGACTTTGTTTTGGTTATTATTAAACCGCGTAAATATTTTTGATAATTGTATTGTTTTGTTGTAATCTGCTTTAATATATAAGGAATGATTTACCGGAATAAATATGTTTTTGATTTAATTTAAATTGATTGAATCATTTGATTACTTTAATTAATTTATAGGAAAAAGTAATTAAAGGAATTTTTAAATTTGTTTGTATGATGGTGCATGGTAGGAAAAATTGAATTTTAAAAACAAAGATTAATATCAAACATTACTTTTTGTAAATATGAAGTTTGTTAATTTTCTACTTTCAGTATAAAGTTGAGATAATTTCTTTTTAACAGTGAAAACCATATTTAAAATGTGAAAAGTAGTGAGTCTTTGTGGTTTTGCTCGTTTCAACTGAGGACTAAAAATAAAAGTGAGAAATTTTTTTAAGATGTGTGGGAGATTTTTATTTAAGCATAGCTTATCACTAGGAGAATAAAAGCTCTTTAAAAGGATAAACATGATGGAAATTGGTTATTTTGTAGTTTAAATTTGGTTTTATAATTTATATTTAGAAGTAGAATAAAACAATATAATTCTTCTGTCAATATGTGAGTCAAAATTATTGCTAAAGTATATGAAATCATTTTACTAGTCAAATGTTCATATTTGACACTCATGTCCATAAATTAGGGATACTGAAGTTCAGGGAAGAAAGAGACCGAGAAGCAAAGGTCAGATTTGTTAAAGTTATATTTTATTAAACAAGTGAAAACTAGAATGCTATATATTTAGTTTACTTTAAATTAATAAAAATTACAATTTTACCCTGGAGTATTTAAAAGACCTGTTGCAAAAAACAGTATAACATGGTTTAGTAGCAGTGGTTAACCAATAACTGGGTATGTCTCCCAGGACTTAGGAAACAGCCACCTGGGGCCCCCGCCCACCGGCACTTTGGGCGTGCTGAAGGTAGCTCCCACGGAAATTATCAATCTGATCTTGGGGAATATTCACCACTCAAGTAAAACAGCCTCAAGTTCCGGTGACAGGTGGGAGGTTGACGAGCGCAATTGGATGATCGGCAAGATATCCCACACGTAACTATTGGATTCAAGTCGGTGAGGTAGCTAACGGCCTAAAATCCATACGGGTGGTATCTCCAATTGAGAGGCGCATTCGTCTATTGTTGCACGGTGGCGGGGACAGGCGTTATCATCCATAAACGGTGCTTCCACGCTTTGAAACAAACGTATATGTTGTTAAAGATGAAAAATCCCGTGGAGATGTGGCTGTGTGATTACACTCTGAACATACCCAGGTCAGTTCTGGAACTTAAGACATCAGATTCCCCCATCACACAAAAGCAATGCGTAAC
>BPLR01008514.1:0-40819 GCA_021605095.1 Caerostris extrusa | reverse complement strand
AAATTTAATTAATTGATTTTATTTATTTTTAGATTTAAGTTGCCTATATCTACCAATAGATGGCGCCAGATAAACTTAAAAATGAATGAAAATTATTTTTTAAAAGACTTTCTGTAATATAATGAAAAAAAGGAGGAATTGACTTTAAAATTTTTTTTTTTTATATTACTTGTTTACTTTTGAAAATATACAGTAATTGATACTTTGATGAAAATTTACAAAGATATTTTATTAGAAATATAATAATTCTTCTATTAAAAATATCGAGCTTCACATCTGACAACAGTTTTTCTCTCTCTCTCTTCCACTTTCATTCTGTATTAATCGTTTAGACCACAAGACGGTATTCAGCCTTATAAATCCATTGACGTACTTAAAGGAAAAAACGATGGAATGGTTCACATTTCCAAACTCCAGGCAGATAAATAAAATTAAAAAAATTATTAATTATTAATTTTGCTTGCTGATATGATGCTTGATTGCTTGCTTGATGATATAGTTGTTAAGCAACATATATATATATATATATATATACACAGTCCAGTCACATTAATGTGACCACCACCTACTTTCGACGTCTACGTGAAATAACCAATCACAAAAGGCAGGGGGCAGCACATTGCAGTGGAGTGTATATAAAGAATTCCACTTAATACCACGCTTACTTAAAGCCAAAAATATACAAGAATGTATATTATGGCTTTTGACAGATGGTCACATTAATGTGACTGACTGTGTATATATATATATGTATATATATATATACACGCGCGCGTGTGTGTGTAAATAAATGTATATATACTAATTAACTTCCCTGGCATTACAATCCATGTTGGCCCATGACCGTTTGCCTGTCGGCAGATTTCGGAACTTGTGATGTTTTCTTTGGTAGGGGGTTGTCCGTTCTATGCCCAGCAGTCAATTAGACCGGGGGCTACAGTTTAAAGTGGATACTGAACCCCTACAAGCATCCATGGCACCACCGTGATTCCAACTGAAAATTTGTGGCACTGAGTGCCAGTCACATATGGGGCCGGATGGCCGAGTGGCTAACGCTCTGTACTCCAGGTTTCTGGTTCGAGTTCGGCGGTGCCATGGATGTTTGCAGAGGTTCAGAATCCACTCCCAACTGCAGGGGCCCCGGTCTAATAGGATCGTAGAGTGTTGAGGGGGTAGTATTAGTCGAGTCCGTAGCATACTTCTCAAAGCTACACTTTAAGCCTGAATAGTGCTAAATGAGTAATAGCGGTGCAGCCTTGCTTATGGCATAAAATTTAACTGTCTCTGTACATTCAATAGTCGAACAAGAACACATATATATACATATATATATATATATATATATATATATATATATATATATATATATATATATGTGTGTATTTGTGTGTAATAAACTTCTGTGTTTCTTTTCAATTAATTGTCCTTGCTATATTATTACAATTAACAGATTCCAATACTACACTTTTCCCTACTAACCGTAAATTCAACGTTTTCTCATCATAAATGAATCACACAATTTCGAATTTCTTATAATTTATCGCTACCTTAATATATCAGTTAATGAACTTTTCCCAGGCTCTGGAAAATATTAACCCCGAGCACTCTTAATGATCTGTTTTTTATTTTATTCGCTATGATTACCAGACGCTTAAACAACTTTTTCGCAACTCACAGAACGTGTGATTTTTCTTCTTTCTTGTTACTTTCCAGTGCTGGAACCACAACTCTAATTTTCTTAAGTATCCTTCATAAATAAACCGATATAATAAGACTTTGCGTGATTTTTCATTTTCACACAAAATTCACTTGTCTGGACTAAACTTACTACAATTTCGTAAATTATTTCATATTTTTTGTTAAAAGTTTAATTTAATTTTAAAAATTTTTATTTTATAAGATAAAACCAATTGTTGGCAAAAAAATCTTCGCTTGCAACTATAAATAACTGTTTATCCAAAAATTTTATCGATAAAACACATAATGGTTCATGGATAAAATAATAAACGAACCTTACACAAAATGATCAGTTTGTAAAAAAAATAATTCAATTTAATAAAATTGAAGTTATTGACTCAATTTGTGCATCTTTGTACAACGAAATACGAGTATAACGCACAAAAATGCTACTGAATTTTAAATCAAATACAACAAAATACGAGTATAACACACAAAAAGCCACTGAATTTGAAATCAAATACAACAAAATACGAATATAACGCACAAAAATACTATTAAATTTTGAAATAAATTGCATCAAAATACGAGTATAATGCACAAAATGAATAGAATTTGAAATCAAAATAATTATTACAGCACGCGTTGAAGATTTTCTTACAGAATGCAAGTTGAAGCAATAAATTAAATGTTCACCAAATCTTTAGAAACGGCCCCCTTCCCACCATCTTTCATACTGTCGCCTACCTGTCTCTATCTCAGGGCTGTTCTCTATTTAATGAATAAGCTGAAGAATGAAGAAAATCAAGATGTTCTTTCTTAATTCTTTTGCCTTGTGGTCAGATGGCGAACGCGTGCCCAAGAATTATTCTCCAGCTCGTGGCTTTTTTGGAACGATATTAACAACGTCACATTTGTCCATGACCAGCCATCAGGGGTGCACTTTGTTGGTCTACTTCTTTATTTATTTATTATTTTTTTTGTATTAATAACCGAATTATTAAAATTTCATTAATAAGTATTCCTGAATGTTCTGCGAATGTTTACGACGCTTTATTATTTATTACTGAGGCAACAGGTTATCAAGAATTCTACGAATCATCAACATGAAAATCGTTAGAATGTTTGTTTGCGTGTGTGTAGTATCTGTTTTTTTTTTAGTTTGGTCTTAATCGATTTGACGTAAAATTTAATGAGATCCTTCTCTAGTGCAGTAAGGTAGTAAATATCAGATGTTTTTATCAAAAATATAAATAATAGTGATTTTGTATGACGTTGTTGATAATAAGCATAAGATAATTTATTTCTTTGTCAGAAATGGCCATCGATGGTTCCTGCATTAGAGGTAAATGTCAACACAATGAAAATCGTTACTATAACTAATTTTGTAATAATGATTTCCTTTTAAAATATGTCACAATTTTTATTTTCAATTTGGAAAACACTAAAACCAAAATAGAAAAGTGATACAATTTAAAATTTTTTTTTATCATGGAAATGTTTAAATTTTTATTTAAAAATTTAACTATTAATTTTCCATCATTGTTGCTGTTTATCTCATGGTATGTTTTAAAAAAGAATACATTTTTTTTCACAACATCTAAAAAGTTCATAATCTAAAATTTACTTGAAAATCCCGAAACAGTTAAAATTAAACATCATTCTTCCAATTGGAACCTTTTGAGTGCTGCCTTTTTATTTGTTTGCAAAAGAAATTATAATCACAACAATTAAAAAACGTTTATTCAGATCTGTTCTTCTTATATTATTTTGCGTTCTAAACAGAATGATTATTTTTTTATCGCAACTCTATAATCTACCTTGAAATCCGTAGCAATTCGGTAGATTGCTTCGAAAGTCAAAGATCACCATTTTCTTATGCATTACCTGCAACATTTCGCCCTCCCGTTTTTCCTTTTAAAAACGTCACAATTTTGTTTCCACCTGTGAAAACACTAAACAAATAAGAAATGTATGAATTGTGACACTTTTCTACCAAGCTGAAAGGCTTTAAATCATTATTTAAAAAAGTTTATAATCCATCACAAATCTTTGCTGTTCATTTATGAAGGTGTGCACAAAAAGAATTTCTTTTTATCACACGAACTGCTTTATCTAAAATCTACTGAAATCCTGAAACAATATAAAAATTGAATAAACATCGGCTCTTCAAATTGAACCATTTGAGTGGTGTCATTTTTTTTTTTTTCGCAAGTATAAATGAAACGTATTGAATTAAGTAATCACAACACATAAAACGTTTATCAGAATTCGTCCTTCTGAAATAATATGTTCTAAACAGAATGATTTTTTTTTCAGAGCATTACGAATATTTATTTTAACAACTGTTTTTAATCTAAAATCTTACCGAAATCCTGAAACAATTCAAAAATTCAAACATCTTTTCAAATTTGAACTTTTTGAGTGAAACTCATTATTTTTGCAAAAGTAAATGAAAGCGTTTTGAATTATAATCACAAATAAAAACGTTTATCAGAATACCATTTTTCTTAAAATATGTTCTAAATAGAACGATTTTTTTTTTATCGTAGAACATAACGAATAACTCATTTTAACAACTATTTTAATCTAGAATCTACCGGAATCTTGTGAGCAATGCGTAAAATCAAACATCGCCATTTTTCTTTATTTTGCAAATATTTCTTACCCAGTTTTCTCCTTTCAAAAAATGTCACAAATCTTTTTGTTTTCAATTTGTGAGAATAGTACTAAACAAATAAGAAATTTTTTAGTTGTGACACTTTTCTATGTGTTTTGTTACTAAGCAAGAATTTAAATTATTATTTAAAAAAATTCTAATTATTTATTATCACAAATCATTGCTGTTCATTTATGATATGTCCAAAAGGGAATAATTTTTATCGCAAGACCTTACGAACTGTTTTTAATCAAAATCTATTGAGATCCTAAAACTAAAAAAATAAAACATCATTCTTCAAATTGGAATTTTTAGAATCAATTTTTTTTCTGCAAGTAAACGAACTTTTATCAGAATTCTGTTCTTCTTAAATTATATTCTAAACCGAATTATTATTTTTATTGCAGAACATTACGAATATTTTTTAACAACTTTTTTTTAATCTAGAATCTACTGGAAATCCTGGAGAAATTCGAAAATCAAACATCACCATTTTCATGCATTGCCTAGCATTTCTCTCTTCCGTTTTTCGAAAAGATTTGGCGAATTTCGACAGTGGAATGATTAGGGAAATATGACGCTTGACTGGCAAATATTTTTTTCTGTGTTTATTTTCATGCCGTCATGACACTTCACAGCGGATTAGGTAAGCTCTGCACGCGCAGATGGTTTTAAAATCGAAGTTGAAAGTGCAACTTTCATTTCAACGCATGATGGCGAACGCTTTTATGAAATTCTCGGAATGAACGAATCATAATCGCTGTTGTGTCATTCGTTTCTTATCTACGCGGTTCAACTCTCTCCAGTTACGTTACTTGTGATTCATTCATGTAAAAATTGCGATTGAAATAATCTGTAGAAAGTAAAATTTCGCTTTCAAAACAAATGACTTTTGAATTTATAGATATTTTTCTTTTTGTGCTTCCTGAAAATCAGAAATCGTTTTTCATGATCAGCTGTCCAAGGATCCCTGATTAAAACATATGGTTTGGTTTAACCAGATTTTGATTCGTGGAAACCACGATTGAAAACTCTGGTTTGGTACAGAAGTGTTTGTGAGCTTGTACGGTTAAAAATCATTATATTATTATAAATAATTAATCATTATTATTCAAAATCGTTATTAATATTTTTAGATTACTAAAAATGTTTAATTTTGTTTTTTAAATAGAGTTCAAGATTATTAAATATGGACAAAAAATTGAGAATCTATGATTCAGTGCTTACCCACGATCTGTCTGTATGTAATTGTTATTATTCACATATAAACCCATAGAAATCTATTTATGAGATAATTCCCAATATTTTGATTCCAAATGAGGTCTTACCCACCCAATTCCATCAATCAGAAGCATCCTCCATCAGATAGGGAACATAAGCGTTATATCTCTTGTAGGGATTCTCAAGTACCTGTGGCTCGAGTTGCCACATATACATTAACACATCAAAGAAACATTTTCAACCCTGTATTGCTGTATGATTCCAAATGGTCTGGGGGAAATCCAGTCCTGTCCATAGAATTTTCCCAACCTAGTACCACAAGTGGAGTTTCGAAGTCGTGAGTCAAGAATTTTTGAAGGGAGTCAGGGAGTCGGTTTAAAAATCCGACTCGATCCTCTTAATAAAATAAATTTTGTGTTTACAAAATTAGAGAAATTAATGTCAAAATTAAATGTTAAGAGACGATTCAATAGTGTATTCTTCAATAATACGACCAGTAATGGCGATAGTGATTCTGATTTCTTTCTTTAAGAATCATTGAATTTAATTTCAAATTTCTACTAAATCCATTAGTAAAGATCATAGCACATAAAATTACGGAAAAGAACACTGAGTCAGTATAAAAATCCGATTCAGGAATTAGACATGTTTTGGCAGACTTCCCATATCTGTCTGTTTATGAAATATCTTGTAGATTGATTTTTTTCTTTTGCATTTATGCTATTTAACTATTGTGGTTTCTAAAAATGTGTCTTTAAAAAACAGACATTTTCAATGAGGCTCAATGTTTAGTATACTATTTTGTACAGGACAAGTATCCTAATTGGGGTTGCGTTTCATCAGGCGGATAGATTAATTGGTGAATTGTGATTCTTTTTATATTCTAATTTGAAATAAAAAAGAATATGATATTTAAATGTTTTAATACGAAAAAAAAATATCAAGGTTGATGTTGAGTGACGAAAATTGAATGGTGAGGTTGAAGTGACAGTAATTTTTCTGGAATAAGAAAGATGGATCTTAATAAAAAATAATAATGGTGGTATTATATTTTCTAATTTAAAAAAATAGTAAATCGAATGCACTAAATTTATGAGCACAAAGCTAAGGGGGAGAAGATACAATTTCATATTCTTTTCCTGCTGAATATCAGTTGAGCTCTATTTTTCACATATATATGCCACAAAAAACAAACGATAAGCAATGAAAACTTTTAAGAGTAACTTACGCATTTGCTTGTCCCATTTGAGAAAACCCAGATAAATTTCCACCAGGTAATTCCCACTATAACAATCGCCATAGAGACACCTTTTTTTTTCTAAAAGCACTGAATGCATCACACGCCACCAATGGATTCAAATTTGAGCCCTACTACATGCTTGCTGCATTCATTACCATTGGGCTACAGCTTCAAATGGACTGAGGTATTTTTAGAGCAGGAAATAACAGACAAGGCTTCGAATTTTTAAGATGGTCAAAGCTTGGCCCTGGTGGCCTGACAGATAGAAAAATAGTGCTTCCTTTGCCACAGGTCCGATACGCTCCTATAGAAGACATACCCACAGCCTCCATGTCTAGGCTTGGAGGATTAGCACGATAAATTTGCAGGCTTCAAAGTCCTTCCATTGGGGTCGAAGATCAAAGTATGACAATGGAAATTCCCAGATGGGATATCGTTGATATTTTCGATGCCAAAATATAGATCTTGTCTACTAGAGCTCTAGGATGCATTCTGGGTAACTCTAAATCTAGTACATACTGGCAGTTATAGTGGCAAATAACCTTAAAAAATATGTCAATATGACAAGAAAATTCATTTAAACAATGCCAAATATTTCATTTTTTTTTTTTCATGATAGAGGATACTAATCGGTGGGTCACTGCTATCCACCTTTTCATGCCATGTGACATCTGTTATTGCCAAATATCATCCATAGTGGTGCCACAAGCACAAAATCTCGTCTATTGATAAGTAGAAGACAGTTATAGGGTCAGACGCATCATCTTCCACACTTTTCCCCACAATAGCACGGGTGCACGTTTGAAGGGCACCTGTACAAGTGTATGATCGTGATTGTCTCCTTCCAGTTGTCAAACATGGCGGTGTATTTGTCATGGTAAGGACAGCCGTGTCGTGGTTTTCTGCTGGCCCAATCGTAACCCTGAAAGGAAGAAGACTGGGGGAGAAGTGTAGATAAGTTTTAGCTGACCATGTCCATCCTATGATGCTAACTTTGTTTCCTGCAGGAGATGGAATTTTCCTGGAAGATAATGTTCCTATTCATGCAGTGGGACCTGTCCAACCCTGGTTTGATGAACGCTAGAATGAAGTGACACATCTAATTGGCCAGCACAGCCACCATTCTCAATATAATCGAGCAGTTATGATCTATTTCAGAGTTATTTTCAATCCGTAATCGATATCCTCCACCGGCATCTCCCCCTTAACTATCGTATTATATCCATGAAGAATGGTTTAATATATCTGTAAATATTATTCAGCACTTGTATGATTCGATTCCCATGCTGTATTACCTGCCAAAGGTGGTTTTACGTCATATGATTCCTTATAATTCTAGAGTGTTTCCATTATCTTGATAACCTGTATATATAATATATATATATATATATATAATCAACCTCTTGTTATGTAAACATACTGTTTATATTTATAAAGTCAGAGGGTCATTGCTTCATGCGACTGAGAAAAATGTACGCATTTGAATTCAATAAAGGATTAGCCTAAAAGTTTTTACAACAGAAAAACTGGTTTACGCATGTGATATTCACCTCCTGCTATTTTTAGAACCACTTGATGTGCATACTTCAGAAACATCGTTTGTTTTGTTCATGCGAGTCTATTTTAAGAATCCTTTTCATGTGTTTGTTGAATTTCTTAATCTTCCTACTTTACTTTATCTTCAGAAACATTTTGAACTTTGCTGTTATGTCGATGTCTTGTTTTTATTTATTTATTTATTTATTTTTCAACTGGTATGGAGCAGTGTTCAATTCCCATTGAGAAATGAAGTCCAAAGGTAATATTTTTCTTAAATATTACTTTGAACAACACTGAGGAAATTACGAAAAAAAAAGGACTTTTGATGAATGAAGTTTGATTTCTAGTTCAAACAACTTCCTCGTGATTGGTTTTTCGAAATCTTTCTGTTTTATTTGTGTAGCGACAGATTGGCTGACCTTTAAGATAGCAATTATGTCACAATTTTACGTTTCGGATATTTTATAAAAAACGTTTTTCATTAGCCGACTGCGATTCAGTTTTCTTAAAATAGTTAGCCATTTAAGTTTCCATTAATGACATTGTACATTAATTTAAATAATTATATTAATTTAACTAATCATTGTAACATTGCTAGTAAAATTAATGTATTACTTACACAATGATTATACGCATTTTTTTTGTTCTATTTACTTAAACTAAGAACAAACCCACCCACATCGATCAGAAGAAGGAGAATTTTTAGGGGTAATTGCCCTACACTTATGTGTCGTATGGGAGAAAAACTTGGAGAACTCTCACCTGATAACTTGATTATCGATAAAAAAAAAAACCTATACAGACAATGTTACAACTACCATCGAGTCTTCTCGTTTCTGAAAGTAGCGACTGCAACAAACTTCGCCAACGAATTCGAACCTGAATCATCATACAATTGAATGTTATAGCTTTGTCATATATGTCCGTAAGAAAAATACATAGTATGTTATTTATAAACCAAACAAGTTTCGTAAAACTGTTTTTTTTTTTTTTTTTTTAAATTGCATTAGTATTACAATCTTATTTGTATTTGTGATGAGATCAATCAACTTTTTTTTTTTTTTTTTTTTTTACTTTTGCTGTATTTATTGCTCATATTCGTTAATTTTTTTGCATGCTATGGAAATGTTTACTTTCAATTTCAATCAGAATGGGTCATATGCACAGTATAGTGGACAACCATGTATGCCTCTGATCTAAAATATGTTAATGATTTCGACCTCAACTATACCTAGACAACAAATATGCAACAGATTCAACGTTATATAGGGATCCACGCATTTTGCCACCACAATCAAGAATGATTGAGCTTCAACTTACTAACTTCAGTATGATAGAGCATTGTTCAAAAGAGTTCGATGCGCTTTTAGTATAGTTCGAATTTAGTTTTACATAGAAACATTTAATCAGAAAAAAATGCCAACACGTTACGAATACAAGTGGCATCAAAAATAAATAAATGTAGGTGGGATCTACAAACAGGTTTATTAAATAATGTACATGATGTTGCAGAAATCTCGTAATCCTTTAATGCGTTAACCCGTATCGGTTAATGTTATCCAAAATTGTTAGGTTTGATTGTTAATGTGTGTGTAATTGTGTATTATAAATGTTGCTGTGTAACTCCTAGCTGTAAATGTTAGTGGTAATTGTTAATGTGTTTCTCGTAACTGTTCATCATAATAGTAATTGCTAATTTTACAGATAATTTTTGCTGTGTAACATAACTCGTAACTGTTCGTGATAATAGTAACTGTTAATGTGTATCTGTTAATGTTAGTGGTAATTTTTATAGTGTAACTCGTAATTGTTATGATAGTGGTAGCTGTTAAGTGTAACGCCTAATTGTTAATATAATTGCAAATAACATGTAGTTATTAATTTTAATCGTAATTGTTACTGTATAACTCGTAGCTATTAGTGTTGATGGTAAACTAACTATAATATTATTGTTAGTAGTAATTTTTAATGTAACTCGTAACTGTTAATAATAATAATGTGTTACTATTAATGTTAATGGTAATTGCCAATGTGTAACTCGTAACACTTGGTGATAGTGGTAATTGTTATTGATAATGGCAATTGCTAATGTGTAACTCGTAACACTTCATGACAGTGGTAATTATTAATGTGTAACTCGTATCACTTAATGACAGTGGTAATTGTTAATGGTAATGGTAATTAAATATCAATAGATAACTGATAATGTCACTGCCCTTTGTAACAAGCCTGGTAATGCGGACTATGGATTGACGAGCAAGTGCAAACATTCCAGGATTACCATGGACACGTGCTGCCGATTCCATAGCTCTTGTTAGGGACTAGAGAGGGTCAGAGGTTACTGGGATATCATACTTTGAACACGAATGGGAAATAATTTATGGGATCAAGATGAAATGATGGATCCTCCAGCCCAGCTCCTTTCCATCGACATAGAAAAGAAAAGTGTACTTCGCATATTCTCGAACATACCAATTTCAAGCTCATCTGGAAAATCGATTGTTGAAATATTTGTTTCAATGATATGCATTATATAAGACTGGAATAATTAATGTATATAAGATAAATATTAATGTATAACTGGAATATATGAATATAAGATTGGAATATATTAATGTATAAAAGACTATGAATATAAGACTGTATATATTAATGTATAAAAGACTATGAATATAAGACTGTGTATATTAATCTATATAAGACTGGAATAATAATGATTTGTGTTAACAAATTCACTTGGTCAAACAAAGTCGTCTAAATACAAGACTTTTCTATCCATATAGATAGAATATTATTCATCTTTACTTAGGAGCATATACTCCTAAGTAAAGATGAATATTTGTAGTATGTCACGCTTCAACTTTCCCTTCGAAAAACCATTGCTTATTTATCAAGCAACACTTTCGCCATTTTATCCAAAAATATCTGAATCAGTGCAACTTGATGCCACCGAGATTCAAAACAAGGACAACCTGCGAACTAAATTTTTAAAAAAGAACAATTTTTAAAAAAATTATATTCCTGTTTACAATGAATTACTTATAAATAGTTGCTAGACAATGCATTAAAAAAAGTACAATTTTTTTCCAGAATTGACTTTATTCAATATCCGACTTCATTGGATTAATAATAAAAAAAAAAAAAAAAAAAAAAAAAAAAACGGAGTGGTTTTTCCATTACTCTACTGCAAAAAATCTAATGAAATATTATGACAATCACTTTCAGCTATGCGATGTCATGCAATAAATTAAATTCTTTGTTTACTTTTATCAAATTCATTTGTAGCAAGAGAAATAAATGGCAAGATAAATAAAGGTAACGTCTTTCGTCCTCCGTTCAGCAAACGTGGTTCTTGGTGCCTTTCGTCATTGGTTGTCGTCATGACGCTCAAAAGCAGATATGATATGATCTGGTAAAAAGGGGATTTTACGCGTGTGACTAGCAGTTGGTAAATGCCGTTATTTAGTACCGTTGCATAGCGTTTCTACAGAGCATTATCGCTATTCAATTGACGTACAAAATTGACGTTTAAATCATAGGATGATATAGGAGATGACGTTTTATCCGCGGATGGCACGTGCTCTCTCACGCTTCTATACCCCCTGTTTTGCATGATCACCTTCCCCCAAAAATAACTTAAATGATTATTTATTGGAAGATTGTCAATCAGAAAGGAATCGTAGCAAAATAAAAATGAAATATTTTTGAAACCATACTTAAAGTATCACAAAAAGAAATCATAGAATTATTTCTAATTATGTTTGCAAGTGGTCTTGGATCATTCCCAACATACTTCAAAAGATTCAAGCTCTCAGAAAAGATGATTTCTGCCTCTATGGAGAAACTACTACTACTACTACACCACACCACATCACTGTGCCTAGAACTGAGTAGCCCTTTTACAGTTTGGAAATGATGTGGGTGAAAGAAGTGTGATTAGGCTATGTAACGCTCTACTGTCATATTAGACCGGGACCTATGGCTGAAAGTGGATTCCGAACCACTACAAACATCACGGCATCGTCTGTATTCGAATCCGAAACCAGTGGTACTGAGTGCCAGAGCGCTAGCCACTCAGCCATAAAGCCCCTTCTATGGAGAAATTGGAGAACCTTTGCATCTATGCATCTACTTTTACTCTTTGCACATCCGTTGCATCTCTAAATCTCCTCTCAACAATCTGGCCTGACGGCCAATTGGTAAGCACTCTGGTACCACGGGCTTCAGATTCGAATCCTGGCGGGGGGCAAGGATGTTTATGAGTCGTTCGGAATCCATGTTAAAATGTAGGTCCTGGTCTAATTAGACCAAAGTGTGCAAAAAATGACCGTAGAGCGACACACCAAACCTCTCAACAATTTTACATTCCAGGGCATAGAAATATACAACTCATGAATTACATGGAAAATTAACTAACTCCCCTGGCACTACAATTCATGTTGGACCATGGCGTGCCTACTGGCAGATTCCGAAACAGTAGATGCTTTCTTTTTTAAGGGGTAGGGTTGCCAGCTCTACGCTCTACAGTCATATTAGACCGGACCCACAATTTCAGTTTATATTCCGAACTACTACAAGCATCCATGGCACCGGGTGGACTCGAACCTTGTGGCACCGAGCACCTGACCACTAATCACTCGGCCATCAGGCCGCACATAGAAAATTATCCATTAAACATATTTTATAAAAAGAAAATGAACGATTAATCAGTCCAAGAAATTATTGTCCTTCAAATATGGATTGAACACTCCATATTATATTTATTATATCATGTTTTCAACCTTTTTTTCCACTTCAAACAAAGAACTTTCCTATTTTATACTCTATAGATTTCGTATACCATACCATACTATATGTTTCATACCCTGTTTTTAAATGATATTTTCTTTCTTTTGTCTTGTGCACTTTTCGCTTCACTCGTGCTAGTTATATAGGACAATAACATCTTTTTTTTTTTTTTTTTTTTCTGTTTTGTAATTGTATTCCTATAAATGAAAGGTGTTTTTTTCAATTTTATTATTATTATTATTAGAAGTAGTATTCCACACTCATCTTTTCAACTGATAGATGGCTACATCATATAGTAGTAATAAAATAGTGTTCGTTCTCCTGTTCTAATGAAATAGAAACTTTGGGGCAAACATCTCCCGTCCTTTTCATACTATAGTTGGCGCTATATCGCCGCTTGGCTTTTTACCCTGCTCGTATTTATTTAGAAAACGTAAATATGCCTCGAAGCGATTCTGAACATTCCGAGAAATGTCTGATTTTTTTTTTTTTCTTCTGAAACCATACATCTTATTAAACTCTGTGCTTACTAAAGATAAATAGACACAAGAAAATTCATTTTGCTTATAACTCTGATAAAATATAATAAAATATTATAAAAAGTTCATATAAATGAAGATTTTATTTTTAATCGTTTTGGAGGGAAAATATTACACAAGAAAATTTATTAATAGGATATAAATGCCAAATATTTAGAAAAATTAAATTTACAGTTAAAGATATGAAGGATAATCCTTGTAGGATAACTAGCGTTGTTTTTCTCTCTTTGTGCCAACAGCACAGAATAGCAATGGCCAACAAGTAAGATTTTTGACAAACTTGGCCAAGCTATCATTCCATGTGTTAAATCGCATGCTTCAAAATGCTTGCCAAAAGCATTGTATGATGGAAAATGTATTATTGTAAATGCGGCATTGCAAAATGCTTCAACCTTTACCAAATAGAAGGCTGACAAAAACATGACATAGAAGTTACCACCCCAAAAAATTTCAAACAAGTATTGCATTGCGTAATAGTATTGTCTGGAACGACTAAATAATAAAACATCTTTAGTTCAGACAATATTTTATTAAAATACAGTGATAACTCAGTATACTTCCGCTTTGGATTAAGTCCAACTTGATATGCATCCTGTTAAGATGCGAAAAATTTTATTTGCCAAACGACCTTTGTTTGGATCTACCTGCATGTGAGTTAAAATCTTGTCCAAATGCATTGATGTTAAAAAGTTTGAAGGGAAATGACTTCTCAACGAAGTCCAAATAAATATAGTATGGAATAAACAGACAAGGTCTTTTGCGGAACATCTTGAGGAGAAGGTAGATTTGTAGAAAATATCAAATCTAGGGATTCTCCTTTATCAGGTCTGAGTTAGAAAAGCCAGAAAAGAGAAAATTAAATAGAAGTCTTTTCGTACTAGAATTGGCGCTGCATCGCCGCTTGGCTTCTTTTCCCAACGTGTATTTATTTAGAAAACGTAACGAATTTACGAAGCGATTCTGAAAATTCTGGTAAATGCCTGGAATTCTTCTTCTTTTATTTATTTAACGATGTGCTTACTTAGGATGAATAGTTCCAAGAAATGTTATTTTGTTTATAACTGTGATCATTTTGTACGAAATATAATAAAACATTATACATAAGAGAATATTTTATTTTTTAACCATTTCGGAGGGAAAACATTACATAAGAAAATGTATTAATAGAATACAAATGACAAATATTTAGAAAAATTAGATTTACAGCTAAAGAAATGGACCATTTCTTTTGAAAATCGCTGTATGATAGTAGACAATTTCCTCCCTTCTCGCCTAGCCAATTGGTTAGAGCTCTGTCTTTTGGTATCGAAATTTTGATTCTTCAGGTTCGAATCCTGGCGGTGGCATGGATGTTGGTTAGTGGTTCGGAATCCACGTTAAACAGTAGCTACCGCTCTAATTACCATAAAGTGTGCACAAAATGACTGTAGAGCGGCAAACCAAACCAAATCTCTTCGCTTCATCAGCATTCGTTACTGACAATAGTGATGGTTGAAGTCAAGTGAGTAATATGTTTGCTAATCCCGATGTGCACTTTTAGATATTACTATTCTTTAGGCTACATAGGCCTGGGGGTGGAGTAAAGTAAACTTTGCTACTTTCTTAACCCTTGGGAAGAGCTTTTCGGCCTACTGATTTATGGTACCCATCCCTGAATGAGACACTGGAAGAATCGATTTGGTTATATGTGTCAAGTTTCAAACGCGAACACCATAATTCTTAAAACCTAACGTTCTATTCTTCAGGTTGATTTAACCTCTAAATGTTGTGCATAAAGGTGGATATCCATTGGATGCTTGAAACCTTACGTAATGGAACACTGACCAATCAGAAGCTTGATCAAACTTCCGATCGTCTGGCTTTCTATGATGTGAAATATTAGTGCCCACTTTAAGAAAAAGAGCATTAGAGCTTTAAATTACATTTAACTATTTCTTAGCTCGATAAACACGTTATTAATTTGTAAAATTCAGGTTAATGCGTTGGCACCAGAAACAAGATGGTAATCTCATAACTCCATTAATAACTCGCAAGCACATTTAAGTCTTTCCATTTACTTTTAAGTCAGCAAAAGACATGCTGTTTCTTGACATGTAACCTTCGGTCCCACTCAATTCCAAGCCGAACAAAACTGCTAAGTGGGTAATCGGTAGTCTATTGATGGACTCGAAGTACTGATTGATGAGCACCAGACTCTATTTCATTCTGTTCCACCTTCGTCTTTTAGAGGCCATCTTCATCATAAAAGAGAATTACGTGAATGAGTCTTGTTTACGAGCGCTGCGATTAAGAGAGTCTAAGTCTGTTGTGTCTAAATTTAAGCAACAACTTGTCACTGTCACTGCCTGTCCAGTGTCACTGGGGTTGATATACGAGAGAGGCAGTACGCGGCGTCACACGAGGAGGTGTGACGGTATAAGATGTCGTGAGAGAAAAAATGGAGTGATATTCGTATCTAATCACGATCTACGCAAAGACGTAATACTAATGTTTACAAGAAGATTCGGTTTTTGTAAGGAATAATTTTCGATAAAAGAAATAAAGTGAAGATGTGACTAGAAGGTCGCGTGTCAATTATCCAGGTCAATGTGACAAAATTTTCAGTCGATCTCAGTTTCATTAAACATATGATTCGTGATAAAATTCACAGTTAGCATACAAGAAGGTATAAAGTTCAAATATATGGATGGCGTGCGGTTGCAGTCATTATTTTGAAAAATGAGATGGCGATTGTGGCAGGATATTGAAGTGTCTCATATCCACAGTCATCACAATTTTTAAGGAATATCCTCACCCCCCACCAAGAATAGCTTTCATACTCCTTCTATTCGAGAGCAACATGTATAATGGATATTTTTCTGGGTATTCCAGTAAAACAAGCAAATGTGAGAGTAGTTACCTATAAAAAGTCATTTCATTGCCCATTCCCGGGAGTTTCGAGCCAAATACATGAAACTAACTCTGAAAGTAAACGCATAAGCCAGCATGATCCTTGACCCAGTAAAACGTGCGCAGCTACCTTGCAGGAGGGCTGAAGTTTGAATTTACTTATGGTATTGTTGTAATCACTGTTTTCTGAAACAAGGAGATTCGAATAAGGGGGAGACTAGATTCTCCAGTAAGACAATCTAATGCGGGGTAGTTATCCCTAAAATCCTCCTGAAATACAATTTCCTCCCCTTCAAACCCGTCGGTGGGCTGTTCGTGGTATACACGAGGCCTATCGATGTTTCACCTTTCTAACTAGTAGGGGGCTACATAGCGATTGGTACGAGGGTGAGGGGAGAAAGTAAAAAGAAAGCATTTAAGAGTACCTCATTTCAAAAGTACCCCTTTGGGAGTCACCCCAATTTTTAACTTCCTACTCGTAATCCAGTGGCAACGTGCGCCACTTGTGAGCATTAGTGCCGAGGTTCAATCCGCAAGAGGCTTTGTTGTAGACACTATTTCAAAAAAACGAGGGAGACTCGATGGATTTTAAGTTATTCAGCCTCTTGTCTCGTTAGTCGGACTACTTGGTGGGATTTTTTGTCCTACGATACCAAAATGCGGTGTAGTTCTCCCTAAAAGTCCTCCCTGAAGACACTGCCCTTCTTCAATGACACGGAGTCAAGTCAAACTTCTTCCTACAGTTGCTCTATCACAACAGAACACTGGATTAGACACAAGAACACTCCTAACAAATGACATTTTATTGTCTGAAGATTTATTATGTCCATTATGAAATCCATTATGAATATATCCCCATATCTGAAAGCATAAAAAAAAGCGGTTTTGGAAACTTTTGACGTAATCTTAATAACTAACCTTACATTTAATTATTAGTAATTAATAATTAACCTGACACCTTATAACGTAACCTCACATTTAAATTATGAATACATAAAATTTTCATAGGGATTTAATCAAGTGTAAAAATTTATTAAAAGTTTCTATCTAGAAAACAAAAAGGTGTATAATCTCAGTATACGGAAATGCCTGTAGGCTATTCCTGCAGTAGGTGTCAGTGACTAAACTCTGCTCTTCTAAATTTAGTTGCTTTGTACAAACACTATAATACGGAGGCATGCTTCTACGTTCTGCTGTTAGTTTACTTTCTGAGAAACCTCAATGAACTCGAGCTTCGTTTTCTTTTTTTTTAAAATTCCAATAACAAAAGCGGAAGTCCGAATTTGAAGCTCAAAAAGTAGGCAACGGAGTAGAGCTTACTATTTTTAACCCCCTTTTTTTTCTGTCTTGAATTACCTTTGACATCATTAGTCGAAATATCTGGTATCTATCAGACATCGGCCAATTCTTTATAGCATGAAATATAACACAAGAGTTTTCTTGATAACCAAATATATTTTCGGCAATGTAAGAAAATAATATTCTGCCTACAAATGGGTGTTATAAAAGGAATAAGTTTAAATTATCTTCGTGAATGAAGTGAAAAGTATTAATATTCTTCTCATACAAAACTGAATCTCGTAAATCAATAGAAATTTTAATATTAGAGATCATTTTCGAATCCTAAACTTGGACAATTCTTTTGTCTTAACAATTAGACCATTCGATATATTTTAATCTATTATCAATACACATAAATTATTTTAAAATAGCTATTTAATAAATTTTATAAGAATATAAAACTTTAATTGTGTTTTTTTACACATTGGCAAGAGCGCCACCTTGTGGCGTTCACGAGAAAATGGTTAGTAGGCCTCGAGACTCTCACCCGAGAGGAAGGATAATGCAACCTGAAGATAACAAGAAATACTTGCCCATGAGATATTGAAGTCTTAATTAATTATTTTTGCATCAAAAAACCCTACAACCTTATATTTTGACCGACAGATTCACAATAACTCCAGAATTAGTATTTTTCCTCCTTTTTATATATTATTATTCATTTAAATCGATTTTTGTCTTTTAACAATGTTTTATTTTTTTTTTCCTCTGATGCAACTGGCAATACAGAGACAGTTAATCTTTTTGCCATAAGCAAGGGCTGCACCGCTATTACTCATTCAGAACTACCCAGGCGGCACGCGTAGCTTGAAGATATGCTACGGCCGCAAATAACACTACTCACAACGCTCGAATCCTGACGTTGGCATGGATGTTTGTGAACGGTTTGGAATCCACGTTAAACTGTAGGTCCTGGTCTGTTTAGCCTAAATTGTGCACAAGATGACCATAGAGCGACAAACCAAAAACCAAACTCACAACGCTCTACGATCCTATTAGACAGGGACCTACGACCTTTTACTCCGAACCACTACAAATATCCATGACACCGCCGAGTCTAACCGAAACCTGTGGTACTGAGCTCTAGAGAGCTAGCCACTCGGTCATCAGGCTACTTTTGACAATTTATCACTAAGGAAAAGTTACTTTCAACAAATATTCCCATTTACGTCAGTTCTTTTATGCTCAATCCACGCCGTTCAGTCATTGTGCTCTACTTTCAACCGAACAATGAATCCTTTGTACAGGACACTCTTCGAAGGATCAACCAGGAGGCTGGTTGACCCCGTAGGGCGGAACTCTTCTAACACTTGACAGCAAGACGCCTTTCTTTCCCCAGAGGAGAAGGTCTTGACGAAGATCTTCTGCCACCTCTTCTACTGGAAATCACTTCTGTTTCCCCTTTTCTACTTTCAAGTTAAGAAGGATTGAGTATATAGTTCCTTTCTTTATGCGCTTATTGTTCCCTCGTTCGATCTTATTCTCGTCCTGTACTTATGTCCCGCGGTCACCCCCAATGGTCATCTTGAGCCCTCCTTTCACAGCAAATTCCTTTTCCGTGTTTAAATGGAGTCCAGCAGTGCTAGGTTTGTTTACCGCCGATGCAGCTGCAAGTTATCTGATGTTTTATCAGAAGCAAAAACTCTTGAGTGCGGCGTCCATTGTGACTCCTTTGACGCCATAGTATCCCTATTTGACAGGAGTATCCTGAAGCTTAGATAATTGGGTCCAGAAACATCACACAGGTGTTGAATGAACTCTGATATCTTTGGTATGCAAGTCTGACTACTACTATTACTACACCACATCACCGTGCCTAGAGCTGAGTTGCCCCTTTACGGTTTGGGAATGATACGGGTGAAATGAATGGACGCAAGATGGAGGCGGGAAAATTTTTTGCATAATGCACTTTTTGGAGGTACAGAAGATGAACATGTGTTTGTCACTGAACTCCTACATGTGTTTGCACGTATTTGTCACTGAACTTCTAAGCGGCTGGTCCGATTTTGATGAAATTTTTGTGCGTGTTTGACAAAAACATGGAGAATGTTTTTTTGCTCCATTGTTGTAAGTCGACACCAGATGAAGCTGCAGTATAATAACTTCTATACCGTTCAATCAATTGCTTTGAAAATATAAATTGGTAATATGTATTCGAGTATAAAAAATGTGTTTGCATTATCCACTTTATTTTTACTTGCCACCAGAGGGTGCTGCAGCATTTCATCTTATATACCGTTCAAGCGATATCCATGAAAATTAGTATGCACATATAATGGACCATGGAGAATATACTGCGATATGTAATTTTCTACAATGCATTCTTATTGTTTTGTATTGTGAACACTAAGTAATTCGCCTTTTAAATCTAGAAAAACCATTTATAATTTTCTTTTGTCTCAGTTCAAATGATTTGTTTTTCATTATTTTTAGTTATAAATAATTCTTTTTATATACCAGAAAAAAAATTGTAAATAAAAATTCCAAAATTAATATTACTGTATGTAAAATCACTACTTGGATAAATAGCGAATTGATATTCCATCTCTAGTTTATTAAAAAAAAAAATTTTTTCAAAACAATTTACATACTCTACAAATAACAAGTCACTTCTGATGTTTACTTCGATAAGAAAACAAGAATAAAAAAAAAAAAAAAAAAAAAAAGTCATGGCAAAAGAAAAATCTGCAAAATTATAACATAAAATTTCTTTTTTTTTTTATTTAATGAGTAACGTTACTCAGCAAAAAGCACAAAACTGAGACACCACGTATAAAAACTAAGTACACATGCACCAATATCTGCTCACAAAACTGCTTACAACTATAGTGCGAAAACACCACGATGAAGCAAAACTAAAAACAGTCGAGTTTTCGTCATTCGCCAGTGACTCTGAGAGAAATCTTATCAGAAATGTCTGTCACTCCCACACCAGACTTACATTACACTGCTTTCGAAAAATAAGGAAATATCAGAAAAATGTCCATTGCAAGGTCAAAAATAAGTACATTGTGATAATAATTACGGTACAGTAATTATTCTTATGTACTAGTCCGGATTATCGATTTTCTGGACTGTCTGAAATTGGGAGTAACGTATTAAGTGTAATACATTATTTAGATTATGTGGAAAATTGGCAAGTTCCAACAGGGCAATGTTATAAAGGGTTTGATTTTTTGTCGCTCTACGGTCATTTTTTGCACACTTTAGGGTAGTTAGTTCGAGACCTACAGTTTAACATGGATTCCGAACCACTCACAAACATCCATGCTACCGCCAGGATTCGAACCTACAACATGTGATACCAAAGGCTAGAATGCTAGCCAATTTTATTATAACGAGTAATGTTACTCCAAGTCTGTCCTCCCATTGTTTTTATAATATGTCTATTGGGTCAATTTTGAGCCATATTTGTAATAGACATATTATAAAAACAATGTGTGGTCACCAGGCTTCTTGTATTAGGGGGAAGGGAGAAAAACAATAATAACAATTTTTTTTAATAACAATACAAAAATAATTTTACTTTTTTATTCATTTAAATAGGGCCTGATGAATAGCGTTCTGGCGCTCGGTGGCACAGGTTTCCGGTTTGAGTCCCGGTGGTGCCATGTATGCTTGTAGTGATTCGGAATGTACTTTAAACCGTAGGTCCGGTGTGATAAGACTGTAGAGCGTTGGGCATCCGGCGGACAACTTTATCCCTTAAAAAAAAAAAAAAAAAAAAAAGAAAAACACCTGTCTCGAAATCTGCCAGAAGACAGACGGCCTTGGCCCACCATGGAGCTGTTGCGCCACTGATAAATGATGATTCATTAAAATGTTGAATTGCATAATATCAAACAAAATCAGATTAAAAAATTTCGTCAATAAATATTGAACTTTTTTTTTTTCTATCGAAATTGCTTTACGTCGCGTATTTCTGACTAGCACATCTCACAAGTAATCGATTCGTTCGTTTCCGGTTTTAAACCGGATGTTTACCTTTCTATGAAAACGGTAATATACGTGCAGAAATTGATTACTCAGAAAAAAGAAAAAAAGAGAAAGAAAATGGCGAACCTGGTGGATTTCCAATTTTCTGGAATCTTAGTTCGAAATCTGGCATATACGGTGTTGATAAGTTTTTAATATTTTATATTTTTTGAAATGTGATTGATTAGTGATTTATTATGTGATTGATTTAATGTCGTATTTTAAACTTATATGTAAGTGACTATACCTGGAATTGAACTATAACTATATATCTTTACTTGTTTATTCTATATATTGTATATACAATATCTAATGAAATTATGCTATTATTTTATAATGTAATTTGTACATCGTTATTTCATGTTTGTTATTTCTCTAGTTTACAAGTCCTTACACCACAACCAAATGGACCCATAGTATGTCCATAATTCAGTTATCCACAATGACTTCAAAATTGGCCTAAAAGACATATTAAAAAACAATCACTGAAATTCTTCACTGGCATTACTCATCACCAAAATCCAATCTTCAAATCTCAAGTTTTCTTTGCGCACAACACCGGCAAAAAGAAATATCCATACACCACTACCAAATGGACCCTACCAGAAAAGACTTTATAGCAGTAGCCAAGCCAAACATCACTTTCATCACTAACTTCTAAAAGAAGACATTTTCCAGTTCCCTCTTTCTCTGGTCTTTGGTATAACAGGCTTCAGGGTTGAATACTGGCGGGGTGGCATCGATGTTTATGAGTGGTTCAGAATGCACGTTAATCTGTAGGTCCCGGTCTGCTTAGCCCAAAGTGTGCACAATATGACCGTAGAGCGACAAAACAAACTTCAGCAAGCAAGTGCACTAACAGGAATGTCAGTAAAACCGATCAACTCTTTCTCACCAATGAAGGTCAAGAATTCTCCACTTTAAACTCCCCCTCCCCTCTTCCCGATGTCAACAGTGCCTAAAGATAACTCCCTTTTTTTTTGGTGATCCTACTTTCAATACCCATCTTTAACTGATTCCTGATCCACCTCTTGACCGTACAAATATGTATTAATACTAGCAGAACTCAATAAGCGTTGTCCTGCCAAAAAAAAAAAAAAAAAAAAATGCATTGTAGAAAATTGCGCATCGCGAATATATTCTCCATGTTCCAATATATGTGCATACTAATTTTCATGGATATCGTTTGAACGACATATATGATGAAATGCTGAAGTACCATCTGATGGCAAGTAACAATAAAAGCGAATATATTTTCCATACTCGAATACATATTATTACCAATTTTCATAGCGATGGGTTGAACGGTATAGAAGTTGATAGACTGCAGCACCGTCTGGTGGCGGCTTATAACAAAAGGAATAGCATAACAACATTCTCCTTGTTTTGTCAAACACACAAAAAAAATTGCTTCGAAATCGGTCATGCTGTTTAGGAGTTCAGTGACAAACACAAGTACAAAACCCAATTGCAGCGCCAAACAGAGTCCATTTGTGAATCTAAACCATCCAGGGGCACTGTCAAACACACACACAAAATTTCATCAAAATCGGTCAAGCCGTTTAAGAGAAGTTCAGTGACAAACACACGTACAGAAGGACCCGATTGCAGGCCACCTATCGGGTCCAATTGTGAATCTAAACCAGAATAGGCAAACTTTTTCGGTAGCGGACCAAAAACCGAAAGAAAAAAAGTTTCGCGGGCCAAGATAAATTTTTCTAAAATTTTAAAAAAAAAATACACAAGTATTACAATTTAAATATGTTAATGAGATGAATGAAATTGCGATTTCATTTTTAAAAGTTCCTTATAGTGAGGTTCGAAGGGAGATGGACTGATTCTAAAGAAAGAGGCTGATCTGTCAATCTACTTCTGAAATAATTCTTTCAAAGGCTGGAACTTAAAATGCGCAGTCCGCCAAATGTGAAGTCTAATTCACCTATATTGGATTCCAATTTTTCTGCTCCCCGAGAAAGAGATAACGCTTGTTGGCGCCAATCTACAGCTATAACTAACAAAGAACTTCCGGATTTAACACTTTACCGATTGATAGCTGTCTGTACTTGCTATTTCCGTCAATTTATGTTTTGTACAACAAAAATAGAGAAAGTAAAAGATCACCAGTCCTTTAAAAAATGGAAAAAAAAAAAATATTATTCAATCAAAGTAGAAAAGGAGATGGATATATAGTATATAAATATATATTTCTATCAATTTGCCTCAGACAGGTAAATTAAAATTCTATCCTCGGGCCGGATGGAACCTTTCCGGATGGCCGGAGTTGGCCCGCGGGCCGTCCCTGATCTAAGCCATCCAGAAACCCACTCATACGCACACATAAAATTTCATCAAAATCGGCCAAGTCGTTTAGTAGGAGTTCAGTTACAAACACATATACAGAAGAATTATATAACAAAAGATATTAAGAATTGATCCTGAAATATTATACATTTAAAACGCAATGAATTAATTGTCAGATCTTTTATTTTAATATCTCTTATAGATAATATTTTTTTATTATTTATCATTTTTAATAATGCCGATGACATTTGTAATTATTATTCCTTCCTGACTGTTCTATTGCAGTTCATTCCTTTTAACTGAGTAGAAATACATTTTGCAATCCGAACAATTATCAAATCTAGCAATAGATTTAAGAATTTCATGAGTTTATATATCGAATCTCAATTTTTTATCTTTCTTAAGAGAACTTTGAAAATGCAAGCAATGCCTGAAATAAGATATGTAATAATAACTTGGGTTTTTTTTTTGTAGTTGTTTTGATTTAAAGATTTGAATATATTTTTATCCCTGATTTTTATCGACATGTAAAAATTTTCCTTTCTCATACTTTTCTTTCTACTTTATTTTCCTCTCCTATGACATTTGCGAAATCTTTTTATTGAAAAGCTAAAATCATTTTCAAAACATAAAAATTAAATTGTTGTAGATTATTTTAATAAATCAATATTAACTTATATAATGATTTTTTATAGTTTTTACTTGAAAATTTATTTAGAAGTTTTTTTAACGACAAAAACTAAAACTGAAGAATGATCGCTAAGTTCATTACACGAAAGCAAAAACTCAAATAATTCGTAATTATTAGTAAAATAATTCGTTTTTTTTACAGGGCTGATCAAATGATTAGAATCTTTTTTTTTTAGATTTTATTAACTCTTTCATCTTAACTTTGTCGTTTTAAAAGCTTTGTCTAATCGATTGAAAATTTTGTACAACATCCAAAATCCAGCCAAACTTATTATTATTAATAATAATATTGCCGCCAAATCAGTGATATTTTTATTTTTGATTAGAAGTTGCTTTTTTTTTTTGATTTTTGCAATCTCTCTCATCTTAAGCACCTAATCGTTTTTAAAAGCTTTAACTAATCGATTGAAAATTTTGCCAAATATCCAAAATCCAACCAAACTTGTCGCAGAAATGATATTGTCACCAAAACGGCAATATTTCTTAGTTTTTATTGTTTTGTATAATATAATATTTTGTGTATATAAATTTAGAAAAAAAATTTTTAACTTATAAATATTAAAATTTTTAATTACATATAATATCGAAAACAGAATAAATGAAAAAATTCCACATAACTGTTAAGCTTTAAAAAAGAAATCGCTTTGTGCCACGTATGTGAAACTAGCACCCCCAGAGAGGTAATCGATTCCGCCTTACTTTGTCCGTTCTGTCCTTTTACCTTTCCTTTAAACAATTGATTGAGCTATAAATATCCTGTATTTGCATTCCGTATAGATGAAAACACCGAAAAACTTTAAATTAAGCCGTTTGACAGCCGATGCCAGGCTATCTGTAATCTGATCTACTCGTTTTTGAAACTAACTGTACCACATACCACCCAAGGAATTGAATCAATCTTCTCTTGAACGCTAACTAATTCTCACAAGTCCAAGTTAGAGTCGTTATAAAAACAAGTTAAGGAAATTCGAATTTTGTGTCTCAAAATATGTACTTAAATATTTGGATTTTATTTAGCATTCAAGCCCACAATAAGAAAAATAATTACTACTGCTGCTAAATACTATCTACTGTTTTTCGAAATCTCATTTTTATTTTGTTTTATTTTTAATTATTAATATAACTACACGCATTATTTTTTCATAATTCATATATCTAATTTTTCTATTGGCATATAACAATTATCCTCTACTGCAAACTAAACTTGACAACTTTGTTGCGCGTCCGGTACGTTGCGTTTCTACAAACTCGAATGTCAAACGCAATAAAAGAACCTCTTGATATTTCCCGCAAAAGCAAACTAGCGTATACTACACGGAAAAACTCCATTTCTCAAAGGTTATTATTGTTTCATACTGAGAGAAGCCTCAAAGGAAACACAAGCAATTAGCCGCAAAGCTTTTACCACAAAAGTCAGAGTCAACAATTAATAAACGCTAATGCTTTGTCTTCGTTTTATTCGGAACAATGGCAGACGTTTTTTGTTCCTAGAATAATCGTCTGCGCAATACTTTTTCGAATTAAAAAGTAAAAATAAAATTAAAATCGTCTGATGTACCAGTGATGCAGAAATCAATGCTTGCCGATGCTTTTATTGCTTTGTTATAGCAATTTTATTTCAAAAATAAAATCGGACTTTTAAAAAAAGATTTTGATGAAAGGTTAAAAAGGGAAGTTGATCGAGCTGTAGATTAATAAAATGTAAACATTTAAATGTCAGGAAAAATATTTATTCAATATTTTCCATTTAATGTAGACTAAAAAAATAAGATGCTTTGTCAATAATTTGTTAGCGTGGGGATAATGTCAAATTTTTTGGACGGGAAAAGTTGTGGCATTTCTTTCCCAGGAAAGAGGAATGCATATTCTTTGACAAGTACGTAATAACACCCATCACTCAAATTTGACAACAGATAAGCAGTGTTGTAGTTAGTTATATTATATGCAATTAGTGTTTTGTACTCATGAGAACAACATGTCACTCAAATCTGATAGTAGATATTCAGTGTCATGAATAATCAGACCTCATGAAATTACCGATTGTCTGTGCGACTTTCACAGGAAAAGTCGAAATAATTACAGATGGAATATGGATTACACCATGAGTTGTTCCATTGTGATTGGTGATAACCTATGAGCTTAGAAAATGTCTACTCCAAAGAGAAGAGAGGGAAGTTGAAGAATTTTCTTCAAGGGAAGTTTTTGGAGAAGGAGAAGAAGAGTGTTTTGAGACGAGTTGATCAGAAGTGTTTTTTTTCTCTTTTTCTGAAAGTGATTGAACAGGCTGGAGATTCCGCCTGTTTTCAAAGTGAGTCGCTTGTGGATTCGTGTATAACGCCGTGGGATAATTAAGGTCTGCCGCAGAACGAATGGATTAGATTCGTCGTAGACTCGAGAACTCTGAAAATCTCCGTCCTTAAAGTGAACTGCACTTGTGAATCTAATTTACATCTTTAATTTTCATTTCTTTGTAAATAGAGTTCTACATATATATATATATATATATATAACGCTTGTAAATAAAAATTAAAAATGTTCTCATGATCCTGAAAGTGACCCTCTTCTTGAAGGCGTTATAAGTCTAGTATAGACCGAGACGTTACAATAGTAACCCTATTTTTGTGTCACACATATTTGTGAAATAAACAATTTAAGATGAATATTAACAAATAATAAACCAATAAAAATTATTTTACAAACCATTTTTGTATTTAGTTACTAGGAAAATCGATCCAAATATTATTAAATGAATGTAATATTATGCATAAAATTTACTATTATACTATATTATGAATGGGAAAAAAAGGCGCGGATTATTATGTGACATATAAACGTATTCGTAGTAGTATTTATTATCATATAATATTTATCAAATTTTTGTTTTAAAACTTATTGTTAGAATTAATCTGTATTCCCACCATATACTAGAATAACACGGGACAGAATGTCAGCCAATCAGAAGATTGATTGGGCAGGATATCAGTCTTCTGATTAATTGTCTTTCTTCAACTTGCGATCTTAGTATCTGGTGGGACTGTTGCTTTTTAATACATTTAATTTTCAGTCAGCTTCCATCATTTCTCATTGGAGTAGATATTTCTCAGCTCGTAGTCTATCATCCATCACGATGGAGCAACTCATGGTATAGTTCATATCCAATCAGTAATTGTTTCAACTTGTGAAGGTCTCACAGACGTTCGTTAATTTTATGAGTCTCATTAAACATGATATTGAATATCTGCTATCAAGTTTGAATGACAGGCTATTCTCATTAGTACAGAACACTAATTGCGTGTAATATAACTACCTACAATAAAGCTCGTCTGCTGTTAAATTTGAGGATGGGTTTATTATATATTTGCCAAATATCATATATTCTTCTCTTCTGGGAATGAAATACCAAAACACTTCACGTGTGAAAAATGTTACAATAGTAAATGTTTCATATGTTTGACCTAAACCAGACAAATATTTGTATTACTAAAAATTTCTATATTTTAATCAATTTAATAAATACATTATATGCATATATATGTATTGTAAAAAATGAAGAGTGAAAAAATTATTTTGATTGTAAATAGAAATTAAACAACAACTTAAAAAGTTACCTTTCCAAAATAGTTGTTAATTTTGTTATTGTTGTTATTGTAATGATTACTTTTTGTTCATTACAACGATCCCTTTTGTAAATTTGACGCACCTTTTTTCTCTCTCTAAACTCTAATTAAAAATAAATAAGTAATGCAATTTCAGCCATTTTTTGAAGCACGCGACACTGCTCACATTTTGAACGTTTAACTATAAAAATATAAAAAAAATGGTTAATCAAATATAGTGAAAAGGATATTTTCTGTTAAGAATAAAATAATATCATTATCAAAACTTTTTGCAAATAGCTGTTAAGAAGTTTTCATGAAAACATTATGATGGGAATAAAATTGGATATACTCTAATGCATGTTATTATTTATCACATGGATAGAAAACGTGACAATTAGTGACTAATGTTTTATTTAATGCAGTGAAGTAGAAAACAGAATTACCTAAATAATGAAAAGAAATTGTTTAGTTTACAAAAATATGGCTTATTTTACAATGAAAGTTTTGAAATTATAAAATTGGCTTACCGAAGCGTACTTTGGGTTCCTGAACTATAGCAGTTTGGTTCAAAACTCAATAAGTGAAACAGCGCCCTGATGACCAAGTGGCTAACGCTCTGGTATTTTTGTATCACAGGATTCAGGTTCGAATTCTAGCGGTGGCATGAATGTATGTTAGGGGTTCGCAATCCACGTTAAGCCGTAAGTCCTGTCTAATTAGCCTAAAGTGTGCACAAAATGACCGTAGAGCGACAAACCAATAAATGAAACAGTATCAATGATTACTATGGGATTACCATGGATGAGTGCGATAAATACTTAGGTCAGAAAGTAAAAGGATTTTTAGAAGAAAGTTGTTAACGGACTTTTTGTCGTTTTTTAGAGGTGGCAACAGTAAAGGAGGGTTCACATATTGCAATTTTAGAATATTTAGTCAGAAAGTATATTTTAACAATGTAAATAAAAACTTGATTTAAACGATAAATTTATATTCGCGTAATAGTATATCGACACTACAAATGTTATATTAGACATTTTTTCCCTGATATTATTTCTGGTGCTTTAATTTAAACTCATATTTCAACTTTTTCTTCTTCTTCTTTCAACTTCTTCCAAATCTATAACTCCCACTTTTAAAACTATACTGAATTTTAAAAATGTCATTGGGGTCTGATGGCCGAATGACTACACTCTAGTTCTCGGTGCCTCAGGTTTCGTCCCGGCGGTGTCATGGTTGTTTGTAATGGTTTAAAATCCACTTTAAACCGTAGGTCCGAGTCTCACATGACAGTAGAGCGTTTGGGGGTAAAGCTGGCAATTAGGGATTGCAATATCGGACCAAAAGTTCAATACCGATATTCGGTATTTTTTAGATCTTAATACCGGGATACCGGTTTTAATACCGGTAGTAGAAATTTTAGAAAAGAAAGAAAACACAGGTGTTTTTTTTTATTTTGTCAGTTTTATTTTTATTTGTCAGTTTTATTAGAGAATGTAAATATCACAAAAAGAATTTGTAACTTATAAATTATAACAGTATATAAAGAATCACAAAAAGTAAAGGAACATTTTATTTATTTAAATCACAAAAAAGTGTAAATATCACTATTCAGTCTGTGGTACTATTACAAATTTTTGAAATGTGATGATCTTAAAAATTATAATGCATTAATTGTACTATCATTAAGCCTGAAACTTAATTTTGTGCAAAAATGACCAGCTGTCAAAAACGCTCTTTCAGCATCTACGCTAGTGGGTGGTACTGTTAGCAATGCGCGATATAATTTTTCCAAGTATCTACCACTAAATCCCTCATCTTCAAATAAATCTATTTCTCAGCGGATTGTTTTGGATATAGCTGATTGCTATATTGCATTTTGGTTTGTTGAAATTTTTTTAGTTATCGCCAATTCTAATTTTTGTTCAAGAGACAATTCCTTTTCACTATCGACATTAGTGCCATCATAATCTTCGATAACAGTACCGATTTCTTCTGAATGGGGATAGGTTTGTGAAGAATAGAATAAGAATAAAAATTTGTTATAGAATAAGAATTTTACAGATAAGAATTCTTTCAGAGACAAGAATTTTAAATTTCTAGTAAATACCGAAAAAACGGTATTTAAACTTGTGAATACCAGTATTACAAAATTGTACAAATGGCTCAAAATACCGGTATTCGGTATCCCGGTATCCCGGTATTGCAATCCCTACTGGCAATCATCCCGTTAAAAAAAAAAAAAAACATCTCCCTGTTTTGGAATCTACCAGTTGGCAGATGACCTTGGCCCACCACAATGCTGTTGTTGAAGAAGAAGAATGGTAAAAATTTTTACTACGGAATACACTGGGGAAAATCCCCTTTTTAATTAATTAAAATAAAGATTTTATTTATAAATTATTTTTAAATAATAATTAAATTAATCATTAATTAATTAAAAATAAATATGCTAATTATAAAAAAATTTTCTTCTTAAATGTAAAAAAATCATCTGACAGGTATTTGAAAACGAATAGTATCATAATATATTAAGTGATTCAAATGATGTCATTAAAATCAAAGTTGTTATAAAGAAATTAATTGTTACATTGTTAAAAAGTTAAAAATAGTCCATTTTTATAAAGGAATTAATAATTTAAATTAAGGATATAAACATTATTATTTTTAATATTATTAATATTATTATTATACTAAATGCAAAATAAACATTATTATTATTAATATTATTATTATACTAAATACTTTGTTAAAAATGAAAAGCGTAACTATAATAAAAAACGTCGAAATAATCTTAACATTATAGTTATTCAGTTCGATTTATGACAAAATTAGCCTTTTGTTTTTAATTATTTTGTGTCTGAATTATGAAATATTATTCTGAGAAAAAGTCTTAACATTACAGTTTTTCAGTTACATCTATGACAAAATATATATTTTTTTTTATTGTTTTATGTTTCAATTATAAAACATTATTCTGAGAAATAGTCTTTACGTCGTAGTTTTTCAATTCAATCTATGACAAAATTAACCTTTTGTTTTAATTATTTTTGTGCTTCAATTACAAAATATTTCAGTTTGATGTGTGACAAAATAGTTTTTTTTTAATTATTCTATGTCTGAATTATAAAATATTATTCTGAGAAATGTAATCTCAGTTAAAATGCCTTCGTGGTCTTCATTAAATCTGCCGTGTTTTTTCAATTCCTTCAATTAGCTCCCACTCTCCATATATATCTTGTTCAAATTTTCAATCGTTCATAAAATACTTTTTATTCATCCACTCAAGTTCAAATACATTTTTTAACTTGCAGTGGATGACACTTGATGTTAATACGGTTTTTTCAAATATTAATTCAGTAATTAAATTTAATTCATTAATTTTAGTTTTTCTTAGATTCAAGTTGCATGTATCTATCAATAGATGGCGCCAGATAAACGTAAAAAAAAAAATGAATGAAAATTATTTAATAAAGGACTTTTCTGCAATATAGTGAAAAAAATAGCAATTGACTCTAAAAAATTTTTTTTTTTATATTACTTGTTTTTATTTTATTATTATAACTTTTGGAAAGCAGGATACGTTGATGGAAAAACATTGGACATTATCAAAAATTCTTCTCTTGTTTACGTCCAAAGGTTAATTGCATTAAAAAATAGTAATAAATGTCCGAAATCACATTACATTTTTTTTTCTTGCGTGAATGAACTCCGAAAAAATCATCCTTCACCGATCTTTAACCTCTAAATCTAACCTCTAAGATAACCCCTGCGGAGAAATGTTTTTCTTTTTCATCTAAATTATATTATGTGCCTAGAATATGTATATATATTTAAAGAGAAATATTCTCACTGTAAACAGTACATTATATCTTTTCCAATTATTGAGGAGATCACAGCTGATTACATGTTTGACTTGAATAGCCCTTATCTGGAGAAGTTTAGTTTTGCCCGACTCGTGACTCCGTGGCAATGTGCGCTGCTCGTGAGTATTAGGGCTAAAGTTTATTTCGCTGGCAGATTTGCTGTAGACACAGTTCTAAAAAACGAAGAAACTCAGTGGTGTTTGTGATAATCAATATCTTGCCCCGTGAATCGGACTACCTGACAGGAGTTTTCCGGGTTTTCTCCATACTATACTCAAATACAGGGTAGTTCCCCTAAAAGTCCTCCCGGTAGGCACTGCCCTCCTTCTTCAGCATCACGGAGCAAAGTCAAACATCTACCTGCGGGTGGTCCATCACAACAGAAGCTGTCTCCATTCCGTCCATCCATGAGTAGATAACACATGGGATGTTCGTCGCGTACTGCGTGTCAACTGAGGATTAGTCACAACAACACATAGTGAGTTAGAATGATAGTAAAATCACAGCGTTAAATTACAGTGACATGATTTTAGATCTTTCGCCAATTACCTCTAGTTCAGGATGAAGGAAACCCGTCTCATTTCTTATTATTGGTTCGCGTCTAAGTGTCATTCCTTTCAATATTTGCATTTAACAGTCTACTTAGTTTCATCTTCTGTATATTTTTTTTCTTCAAAAAACACTGTTCAAAAACAAGGATACTCGATGGCGTTTGGGATGTTCAGCATCTTGCCTCGTGAGTCGGACTACCTGGTGGGAGTTTTCTTTCCCCATACGATACGCAAATAAAGGGTAGTTTCACCTAAAATTCCCCTGGAAAGACACAGCCCTCCTTCTTCAGCGACACAGAGCTAAGACAGACTATTACTTAAGGGTACTCCATCACAACAAAAGCTGCCCTTATCCTTCATCCTGAGTAGACCATTCATGGGATGTCCATCCCACATTGCAGGACACTGAGGATAAGACATAACAATAACTTGAAAAACGGTTATCACAAATAATTTAGCTGTTTTGAATGGGACCTAACAAGAAATCGTAAAATATATCTTAAAACATTTAGATTTTTATTACCATATATTTCTGTGTCTCTGGCGCTTTGTGCTAGAGGTTTCGGATTCGAGTCCCGGGGTGCCATGAATGTTTGTAGTGGTTCGAATCCACTTTAAACCGTAGGTCCTGGTCTAATATGACTAATACTAATACTACTACACCATACCCCATCACCGTGCCTAGAGCTGAATAGCCCTATACAGTTTTGGAATGATGTATGTGAGAAGTCTGACAGGGCTCTGTGACGCTCTACAGTCATATGAGTCCGGGACTT
This sequence comes from Caerostris extrusa, assembly GCA_021605095.1. Taxonomy (NCBI): domain Eukaryota; kingdom Metazoa; phylum Arthropoda; class Arachnida; order Araneae; family Araneidae; genus Caerostris; species Caerostris extrusa. The sequence goes on along the minus strand of BPLR01008514.1, from coordinate 7,171 downwards.
ACAGCTTAAAGTGGATTCCGAACCACTATAAGCATTCATGGCACAGCCGAGACTCGAATCCGAAACCTGTAGCACCGAGCGTCAGATCGCTAGTCACTCTGCCATCAGGCCCTTTTTCTAAAGCTATAAATTACGGGCGTCGGCTTATATACGAATCAGCTTAACTCGCATAAAACATAAGTACTTTTCCCGGTTTTCTGTAGCACGTTTTCATTTCAGTTTATATTTTTAAGTTTGAAGAAAAAAAGAAATTTTTTTTAATAAAATGAATTATTTGTTTTATGAAAATGAGTTGCTTTAATTCCAAAACTGGCGATTTATTACTTACATGGAAAAATCTGATGGCGAAATTTGCGCGAGGCTAACTGAAATATAGAATATGACATAGAAAAAAAGAAATACCGCAAATATTTAACACATAAAAATCAAAATGGAAAAGGAAATTATTTTAATCTTTTAACCCACTTTTCGGATATTTTCATCACAGAATAGTTATATAATAGAACGCGCATCGATGTTGCTCTTGAGGCAAGCATAACTCTCACGTGATCATACACCTCACCTGACTTTTACGATTGTCACTGCTGTGAGGAGTGACATAATGGCTTGTCGCTTGGTTTATTTGGGTTACAGAGAAAAAAACGAGCTTATGCTGCTCTATATGGAGCATATATTGCAATAGTTGCTCTACTTTTGCTCATATACTGCAATAGTTGCTCTACTTTGCTGATATTCTGCAATAGTTGCTCTATATTGCTCATATACTGCAATAATGGCACTATATTGCGCATATTAATTTCAGCCATTTTTCAATTATATTCTATATTACAGATACGGACGTGCTTGTTTCGGAGTACCTGTGGGGTCATACAGGTCAATCATACCCCTAAAAATTCCACATAGTGAAAATATTAAAAATTACATTTATGAATTAAACATCAATTAAGAAAGGTAAAAATAATAAGCTTTTTAAAAAAATTCGAATAAAAGATAAAGAAAATCAAATAAAATAAATAATTAATTTAAAATAATTTAGACAGGTATAAATGTATTTCACTGTTTTGCAATTTGAAATGGGGGGTGATAGCTTGGCATTTTTGGCGGCTTTTACTGTTGGTTGTTACTAAAAGGGAGGAAAAGGTTTTCATACAATGTTTTTTTAAAAAATTAATAGTTAAAAACTAAAACACGCTTTAGAGTTAATCAAACCAAAAGTAAAAAAATAACTAAATAGTTTAAAAAAACTAAAAACACGCTAAATAAACCAAAAAGTAAAAAAATAACTTTAAAAAAAACTAAAAAACACGAGAGTTAATCAAACCAAAAGTAAAAAATAATTGTTAACATAAGAATAAAATGACAAAAAATGAATGTCATTTCCAAAAGCGGGGGTTTTGCGATTTTTAAAACTAACTCTGCATTTCGAATGAAACTAAAAAATTATAACGATTGATATCGAGCAGCCCACGCTTTTAGAACAGTGACATTCATTTTCTAGATCATTTTATTCTTATGGCGATTTTTTTAAACTCTTTTTGATTAACTCTACTTTTTTAGTTTTTTTTAACTATTAATTTATTTTTTGGTTTGATTAACTATTCTATGTTTGATTAAATATAAAAGGTTTTTTAGTGTTTTTAAACTATAATATTAAATGAGCGTTAATTGAAGGGAGAAAAAATCGAGCTCAAAGAGTCAGTTACAAACAAACAAGCAAACATTCAGGTGAAACTAATATAATAGCGTATTAAAAGAATCAACTGTTTTTTTCTGAAAAAAATGGGTTAATTTTTAACAGATATTAATAAATTTAAATAAAATTTCTACATAAATATTTACAAACGTACAAACATACAGTGAAGCTTTATTTTCTATTAATAAAAATTTTCTTTTGTGTATTATTTTTTTCAAAAAATTGATTGAAAAATGAAGTATTCATTTATATAAATTTTTGTAATGTTTTTATTTTTATACCAAATGATCAGAGTTATAAAATAATATTTCTTGTTTCTATTTACTAAATACCAATCTAGATTTCTTACCATTTTCATTCTCGTTTTACTTCAGTGTTTAAAGTTTTCCATCGTACTTTTCAGCATTAGCATCATTTAGATAAGAAAGATTAAATTAAAGCAAAAGATAGTAGAGAGAAAGCTCTCTTGAATGTATAAACATTATAAAATACCAGAAATTATAAATGAAAGGTAGGAAATCGCAAAACCGTCGGTACATTTACAGCAGCAATGGCAATATAAAATTTCAACAACGGCAATATAAACTTTCAGCAACATAAAAAAAAAAAAAAACAATAAAAAAAACAGGTAGGAATGGAGTCGGCTAAATGTCCGTGTGTCTCCTGAAGTGGATTTTTTTTTCCGACCATTGACTCTTTTCCGTGATTTTATGTATTTAGAAAAATTTGTAAAACATTTAAGATCAATGAAAGCTATGGAATCTGTAAAAAACTTTTTTTTTAACAAAGTATTTTTACAACTTTAAAGACATTTGCAGTCACTTAAAAGATATCCTTGTTCTTTAAATTTACTTACAAAAAACATATAAGATATAAGCAACATCTAGACCGAGTCCATGAACCTGCGTGTTGTCATGGAAGGAGAGAAGGATTGGGCAGCTCCTGTTGTCATGGAACACCCGCAGTTAGAAGTCTGACCTGGCTTCGTAACGCTGAAGTAGGAGGGCACTGCATTCCGGGAGGACTTTTAAGGGGAACTACCCTTCGTTGAATTTGCGTATCGTATGAGAGATAACCAGGAAAACTTCCACCAGGGAGTCCGACTCACGAGGCTGAACATCACAAATGCCATCGAGGCTCCTCTTTTTTTTGAAATAGTGTCTCCGACAAAGTCGCCAGCGGATTGAACCTGTAACGTCGCGGCCTGTATTAGACCTATAACGGCTTCAAGAACAGCGCCACTTTCAGGTTTTATAGGAACACTTTAATTTTTATTTACAAGCATTTTATATATACAAATAACGATCGTCATTTTGGTCCGATAAGTAAGAAACTCCACAGATTTTCATTTATCACAAGTCACTGATTTGCTAAATAACCCATTCATTTTTTTAAAAGATATTTTTCGGCAGCATTATTTAGAAGTGGAAATTTAACCAGCGAATTTGGCGGTGAAAAACAAAACTTTTAACGGAATAAACCATGTCGTCGCTTTGAAACGAGATATGAACGAAGTTATTCGCAAATTTTCAGAAAAGAACCTTCGAAAGAGATTGCTTTAAATGAAGTTTAGACTTTGAGTATTATTGCAGTAGTTTTGTTTATTGTTTTAAAGGTATATTTATTTATATTATCTCTGATAATAATAGGTGCTGGTATTAGTTTGTAAGTTCGTTGTCCTAAGCTAATAAAAAGTGTAAATTTTGTTTTTCAATAATACAATTTTCCGCAAATATGCATTAATATAGTTGCTTAATTTAATTATATGAGATTTTTCTCTGTTAGCATGGTTCTTTTATAATTCTGTTTTTTTAAAATTACTTTTATGAAAAATTAAAAAAAAAATGAAACATTTTTTAGGTTTGCCTATGGCGGTGAAAACTCTAGGGTCCCGATGAAATTAAAATAATAATAAATTTTATTAATTATTATTAAATTTATTATATTTTTACTATTTATTTATTATTTATATTTTATTATATTTTTATTGTTTGCCTTTTTATTTTATTTTTATTATTTATTAATCATTTACGGAGAATGATAATAAAAATAGCTCTGGCCTTTTATCTTTCGCAGAGATAATTTGGAAGAATTTCAATGTTAGGATGGGATTATAAAAAGTTAATAGATTTTAAAAATAAATTGCCAGATATTTAGGATTTAAAAACAATTTGTGTGACTTCCAAAGATATGCTACTTTTCGATAAAAAAAATGAATTGAAAAAAAACATATTTCCTTTTAAAATTCCATCAGTTTGATTAAGAATACGTATATCATCAGAATCAAGTAACTATTATTTTACCAAATTCGTTATCCGTTATGTAATGTTTCCTCATTTTAGACATTTTTAAAAATTAACGGAACATCATTGTTTCTCATTGCCTCAGTTGTTCGGTGTAAACTAAATATCCTGCAATTCTCCCCCCCTTTTTTCCACACACTATACAATTATAATCGTTTGCGAGTCAATATTTAAAAATACAAAAATGAAACAATTCTCCATATCTGTGTATTTAAGTGATTCAAAAGAAAACAGCAAAACACGAGATATTTATTATCATGCCTTTCTTTTATCGTTTGTTTATCATCTGACGAAGATTATGTAATTTTTGTTTATTTTCCAAGATAAATAAAATCATATGTGTGTAATAAAGCGAGATAGGAATGAAAATTAAAGTTCAGCATTACATAATAAGAAAAAAAATGGTATGAAGCCATAATATTTGTTTAGTTTTTTTAATATTTTATAAGAACTTTTACCTTTTTAATAGCTTATGAATTAGGCTTGTTTAGTGATCTGTTTGTTTTTAATATCTATGTTTTGTTTAGATATTTCTAATTTTATTTATTTTAAAAATTAGCACAATTTAATTGATTGCAACCACAACTTGTTCGTGATTATAATTATTTGTATATTCTATGTTTTTCTTAAATTTGACTGATCAATTTATTTAATGAAATAAAAAATGTCTATGAATATAATGTTTTTTTTTTTCTAATGCAGCTGGCAAACACTTAGACAGCTTGGTCTTGGATGCCTTAAGGCAAGCGCTGCACAGACGTTACTCACTTTGCATATACCCAGGGGCGTGTGTAACTTGAAAATAAGCCACGGACGCGGAGTAACAATGCCTCCTGCAACGCTCTATGATCCTATTAGACCGGGACCTACGGTTTAAAGGGGATTCGAACCACTACAAGCATCCATGGCACCGCCAGGACTCGAACCCGAAACCTGTGGTACCGAGCGCCCAGAGCTCTAGCCACTCGGCTATTCAGGCCCCATGAATGTAATGTGATATAGTTAATCGTTAATTCGTTAATAAAGTTAATAATAATATAGTTAATTCCAGTTAAAATGTTAATACAGCATATTTAATAAAATAAAAATTTTGTTATTAATTTACTAAGTTCCTGTAATTGTGTCTAATCCTCAGTGCTCTGCAGTGTGGAAGGACATCTCATGCGTATCTACTCATGGATGGAAGGTAGGGGAGAGCTTCTGTTGCGATGAGGCACCCGTAGGTAGAAGTCTGACTTGGCCCCGTGGCGCTGAAGAAGGAGGGCAGTGCCTTCCGGGAGGACTTTTAGTTGGAACTACCCAGCATTGATATCATGGGAGAAAACCCTGAAAACTCCCATCAGATATTACGACTAATAAGGTAAGATGATGAACACCACTAACGCCATTGGAGTCTCCTCATTTTGAAACAGTGTCTACAACAACGCAGCCAGCGGATTGAACATGTAACGTCTCGGCCTATGCTATACCTATAACAGCTTCAAGAAGAGGGTTACTTTCAGATTCATGGGAACACTTTAATTTTTATTTGCAAGCACTATATATATACACAAATACAGAACTCTGGGTTATTTTACAAAAATGAAAATTAAAAATAAAATTTGATCATAAGTGCATGATTAAATCACAAGTACAGTTCACTCCACGGTCGGAGATTTTCAGGGTTCTCGAGTCTACGTCGCATCTATTATATAATTGCCTGAACAACTTTCGCTTGGTAAGCTACAAATTTCAGTTGTATGAAAAAATAATAGAAGTAAAAATGTCAAAAGTTGTATTGTAAGGCAAATAAACATTTAATGTTGTAAATAGAGGAACAAAAGAAAGCGTTAATCTTTTCAATATTTAGGCTAATTTTGAAATTGGTGACAAAATTGTCAAGAAATAGTTATTGCTATGTTATTATGGTTAAATATGCTGAATTTTTTTCTCTCCTTGTAAAACTTGAACAATATAAATACTGTCAAAGATATCCTGTAATATTTTATATTTCATTACTACATTCATTAAATCAATGTGTGTAATTTTGTACGTACAGAAACAAGAAAAGAAAACTAGTGATGTTTATTTTGAAATGGCCAACTAGCAGCTAACCACTTAATCTAATTCTTTACTATTATAGAAAATCTAAAGAATTATATTTACTAATTCTACTTTGATACTTTGAAGTATTATATTTATTCTTTTCATGATATCTGATTTATTTTAAATCTTTATATGAAAACAGTCATTTGTTCTCCAGCATATTTTCTTCTAAAAATCTGTTGTGAAAAATTTCCCCTTGATAAACTCACAATGCATCGATTTCAACTATTGTATTTTCTCCCTTTATTTTCTTATGTGCCTGTAAATCTAAGAAATGAACACATATCACTTCTCTATATACTGTGTATTACTTGCAATCTGCAGGCTATAAAATAATACTTGCTTTATGGTGTAGATTATAGGACAAGACGGTTTTTCAGGAGTTTTATAAACCATAATATAAAAACTACAAATAAAAAATATTTTTTTAAAGGAATAAACGATCTTCTAAACTAACTTGGTAACAAGCATTGTGTATGATTTGAGGATAGCCAGACTTCTACACATAAATACAAAATGTAATCTACATCATATATTGATGTGTGTACTAGTAGATGAATAAATTAATGTTTAAAAAACACGTTTTTAGAGTTAATCAAACTAAAAAGTAAAAAATAATTGTTAACATAAGAATAAAGGACTGACGAGAAAATTAATGTCACTGTTCAAAAGCGTGGGGGGCTCGATATCAATAGTTTTTAATTTTTCACTAGTTTCATTCGAAATGCAGAGTTAGTTTAAATGTCATATAAAGCACCCCACGCTGTTAGAACAGTGACATTAATTTTCTCGTCAGTCATTTATTCTTATGTTGACAGTATTTTTTTAGTTTGATTAACTCCTAAAGCGTGTTTTTTTAAACTATTAATTTATTTTTTACTTTTTAGTTTGATTAACTCTAAAGGCGTATTTAACTTAAATTTTTATATTATATCTATAGAATCCAATTTTATTAAATTATACAGGCAGCTTATATCCATTTTTGTATATACACACTGATGAAGTATTTCTTATTTAAAAAAGAATGAAATAGCATCTCCTTATGTTTTAATTGATGAATTCTTATCACATTTGTCTTGAATATTGCTAT
>BPLR01008513.1:0-54474 GCA_021605095.1 Caerostris extrusa | reverse complement strand
TTACGTATTGCTTTTAGAGCCTTTATTATGTCTTTAGCTGTATGCAATTCCAAACACAATAGTTTGTTGTTGTGGATCTTTGCATATCAACCCGTTGGACTGCCCCTCAACTGAGCTTGCAGAATTACAATTTTGGGTTAGAGTGAAACCCAGTTAAATTTGTCCTGAGCCAGAAAATCTGGGAATATTAGACTACTCAATGCTCTTGTCCTGATTAGATTTTCTTATGGATGCTTCTTCTGAGTATGTACTGATGGATTAGTTGTTTTTAATGACAGCAGTTTTTAAATAACTGTAATTAAAAAAAAAAAAATTTCAAATCCCACAGTCCACAAACTATAATTTCATGGGGAAAAAGTCCATCAGAAATTGAAGTCGTCATCGCTACTAGTTATATAAAAGTCCTCCCATTCAATCATCCTTTTCTGCTGTCATTGTCTTGAAAACTAAACAAGGTTTTATAAAAATCAAATACACCATTAGATGCATTACTGTTTCTCAACTAAGATCCAAATGAATTTCTTTTACTCCAGAACAATTTATTTTATGTCTATAATGTGCAAATATTTATCAATACCATTATCACGTTAGTAATTAGATTAAAAATTCTCCCATTTGTGAAATGAAATTTAATGAAAGTATAATCCCGGCAAAACATAAAATAGCCAGGCCTATTTTTAAATTACCCTCTTGAAATACTGGTATAGTTGAGTGTCTCACAGGGAAATAGGGAAAATCAGCTTCAGCTCAGTTTTCCCACCCGCCTAACAATTTAAGATACGGATTTATATTACAACTCGCTGAAGTTGGTGTAGCTTTAGCAAGATTAGCGTAAAATGCTTAACTGCTGCTTAAGCACTTTTTTTCTTTTCTTTTCTTTCGGTATAGCGCAAATAAAAACAATATGCCTTTGTCTGCATTTGTTTTTTTATTTTTATTTTTTGAAGAATAAAAAATTTAATGTAAGTCTGTATTATATGTTCACTATCTATTTTAATTGCAATAATTTAAACAATCAGCTAGCATATTTATCTTTTATTTAATAATAAATAATGAACACTTAATAATAATAATTTAGAAAGAAAGAGATTGCTTTATTATTCTGATGGATATATGCCTTGCTTATATTCCTGAGTCTCCTTCAAAATATTAAATGCATCTTCCATTTAAATTCGCAATATACCTTCCTAGTAGGGAAAATACTTATTCTAATTTATACTTATATTTTAAAAAATACCTTATTCTAAAACTATCCCAATATCTTCCCGGTTTCAGGTAATGCTTCCGTGGTAAGAGCCTCCTGAGCAGTGAAAGTTTCCCAATCGGTAGTATTATATCTCCTCCCTCCCCTCCCCTCTCAATATTTCAAAGGAACTTCATCAAGCGCATCGAAAAATAAAGTAACGTTCTTTTTGTGATTTTGTTAAAAGTCTATGTTTATATGATAATATTTTAGATTGTTATAAACAGTAATTTTTCTACGTTTATTATTTTTTCTCCTTTTATGATAATGTTTTTGTAATATCACTTTATGTACTCCTTCTCAATTGAGTTATATTTAATTATTTCATATGTTAGCTTACGTTTAGCAACTAGATATTAGGAATGGAACAAGTGACAATAACAGCTTCTTGTGTTCTAAATAAAAAAATAGGAGTATGAATATCATCAGTTCATCATCAATGATAAATGAAAGCAACAGTTCTCGCAAATGTTCCACCTTCATTTAAATTTGGACTATTCTAAAATAGCTATGTTAAGTTCCTATAAATATGTGTTTCTTTGATAAAACTGAGTTTTCTTTAATCATCCACAAAATAATAATAAATTTAGGCAAATCCTAGAAATACCTCAGATGTTTGCTTGGGTTTTCTTTTGTTTTCTTCTGTTACTTCCTTTGCCATTTATAAAAATCTTTAATTGACTGCTCGATTTATGTTGTTTTTTTTTACCATTGAAATATTTTGCAAAGTTTTAAAGTAAAATTTAATTCGTAATTCCACGTCCCGTGTTTTGTTTAATGTTGGTTCCAATTTTCAACTGCATATTTTTGTTTATTTGCTTCGCGTGATGAGAGATTCACTTTATTCATTTTTGATGAGTCTTCAGATTAACTAGAATTATCAGAAGCCAAATTTTCATTGACTGTAAACAAATTAGCTACTTAAAAACAACTTATTAACAGTTTTGTTGTTCTCACTCATAAAGCTGATGAAAACTCATCCATTTATTTTCACTTTTGTTGTTACATATACATTAGGAATTCCATGTCATAAAAGAGCATACACTCAGATACACAATTTCAATTAACGCTTGTTGGAATCTCGTATGATGGAAATATATTTCGCCATATTCTTATTGAATCTTTTTTGAACATAGAAACCCCAAATAACAGAATACTTTTATATTTCTATGAAATAATGGTGTAAGACACTAGTGACCTGCATCGTAAATCCTTTCATGCTACTCCAAACTTTTCTCATTGTGGTTCAGGTGTCATTATTGCTTGAAGCAACATCATTTGGCTCACTAGTTGTAGTCGAATGTAGATTTTAATTTTTGTTTATGCCTTCTTACTTCGACCTTTTAGCACTTCACAACCAACAACAATCCACTAAACGTTTTTTTGTAACGTTTAGCAGCTCTTTTTTTTGAAATAATTTTTGTTCTTTCTTCAAGGCGGTTTTCATCCGCCTCTCATTTAATTTAGATAGATATACAAACGTAATTTCTGTCTTCAACTCTTTTCTTTATTCATGCTGACAAAAACATACTTTTTTTTTTTTTTCCCTTAGTGTGCTTTGCATAAACATTTTTGAAAAATGGTGGCCTTATGTTATCTCTTGACAAAATTATATTATCGGATCTAAAAACCCTGAATAGATATTTTTTTTACTGAAATATTACACAATGAAAATATAGAATTTTACCTTACTATTTAAAAGCTCTGGACTCTCCAAATTCTTTCTCCAAATGTTGTTTCAAAGTAAAAAATATAATATCCACTTAATCCAAAATATAATATCCAATTTCCAGAATTCACAAATTTTTATGAATATATTTCTCGATAAATAGAATGCAGAATATATTTCTTGGATACATTGAATACGAATATATTGCATTGAATGCATATATATTCTTTTCTACGAATATATAGTTTCTTGTAACATTAGCGTATGTGGCCACATGAATCGGCGTGGCCTCCCTCATAAAGCTACAAAAGAGAGTTAAAGCAGAAAAGCTGTAATTTGGGTTTAAATAAATTGATAAAGCCAAAAATAATATACGTGTTCATATGAGCTACCCTGTATATCTGTTTTCGACTCCCTATTTCTATCTTTTTGTCTTTGAAAATTGAAAACTTCTTTAAAAACTTTAAAAAACTAACTGTTGTAAACTTTAAAAAAGAGCTTCCAAATGGTTTATTGTTAACTAAAAGTATCTCTGAACTATTTACCCTGTGGAAAACCTGGGGTGGAAGTCATGGAGTTACTTTTTAGTCCTGCATGAGGAAAGAAGAAAGTGAAAAATGTAAACAAAATGATCTTTTGCTAAATAGCCTTGCAGAATTTTGAAACTATTTCAATATCTTAAGAATGGAATGTATGCATAGAATACAAACCAGAATAAGAAATAAGTCATGAGCAAAGATTATTTTCTTAATACAATTATTAGTTAAAAGAATATTGTGAAAGGAAAACAAATTTTTAAGAATTTTTTGAAGAATTAAAAATTAAATGTATTATACTGAAAATAGTAATTTTGAATGGAATTATAGATGTGGTGATATACAGAATAATGAACAAACCATCATAGTTTATTTCCTGTGTTTTACTTCACGAAGGGAGTTTGTAACAAAAAAAGATTTTTTTTCAAACCTAATTTAAAAAATGTAGAAATTTACCTTAAACTTGAAAAGATGAATATTCATAGAAGGAAACTGACTGAAAACCAAAATGCAATAATCAAAAAGCAAAATAACTGACAACCCTTGAGAAATTCCAACACGTTTTTGTTACAGGAACACTGGTGGCACTGTTAGCCAGAATGGACTCATTCCATATTTATAAGGGAACAAAAAGCGAGTTGAAACCAGACAAACATGCTAGCTTCTTGGACGGAAATATTTTTATTTTATATGCTTATATTTATGCAAATCTTAAGCGTTGAGCAAAACTTTATATTTTTTATAAAATATCTACTTCGTGCAAAAATACTAAACTTTAGAGGTAATGATTCGGGCATTGTCCTTGAAGTAAAGAAAAATTGTTTATTTGACAACTGTATACAGAATTTGTTGCCCAGGTTTTCTTTTTTTTAATTTTGGATCTTTATTTCAAGCTTTCTTCAGTTCAGCCATTCCTGCTTTATCTTTTCTTATGACTGGTTTAATTTTGAATAGCAGTTGTATGAATTAATAATTGCTCAAAATTATTTTTAACTACATTTAATATAAACATTTCTCCATTACTGTAAAACAATGTAAAAATTATTCCAACTTTTATATTATTTTTTATAAGTACTCTATGTTATAGGACAAAAATAAAACAATCTTATATCCACATCAATATGAAAGTGCTATGGAACTTTATGCAAAATATATTGTCAAATTTGTAAAATGTATATTTAAAAGAAATTAATCGTTGAAGTAATGTAAACAAAAAAATTAAATTTAAAATACGTTATTAATTTTGAAACCATTCCTTGGATATCTAAGAAAGGAATGGCAGATATGGTAATAATGAAGCAAATTATAATAAATAAAGAATAAATTATGATACTTTATTATAAATTAAGATACCCAAGATTATTTTTTAGAATTACAATTATTATTATAAGAATCATTTTTAAACTTTTAATTCTTTAAAAGAATTGAGGGAATCATATTTTTATTGAAGGTAATGTAATGAGCGTTTGTATGTGAAAAAAAGAAATTTAACAAAACCCTTTTAAAAATTTCTTAACTATTTCACCATTACTATTGGGTTTGCTATACTTCTATTAAATTATAAAATGAATTATTTTAAACTGTTAAAGATTCGTTATGCATTAAAAGACAATATGTTCTATTTAACGGGGATCTTATATAGAATTTATCAAGCTGAAAATGTTTTTCGATATTTCAGATATATTTCTTATGTTTTATATTCCTTGCCAGTTAATTTCACTATATTAGTTTTCATTTTAGTACTGAAATTTAGCATACCGATTTAAATGCATCCAAGGATATTTATCGATATTCTTTCTATGATCAAAGGAAGGTATTTCCATTTTTATAATATTTTTCTAAAATGTTCAATATCTATGCAATCAAATTACACACACCAATATAAGGTCAAAGTACATTTATAATAAATCTCCAGATTAGATTTTGCTTCACAGTTTGTGTACCTATGTGTCTGAGATATGAAGAAATCTGCTGCAACTGATTACTTTACACCTCCAAACCTTTTTTCTTCATATTTCTTGCCATTATTTGACGGGTTGGGAAAACATTAAACAAGTAACTGAATGCCAACAATGAAATGCGTAAAATTTCCTCGTCAAAAAGCTTTCATGCGTTCAAATTTATTCATTCGTGAAGTTAATGGAAAAAAGATATGAAAAACGATATCTGTTTTGACTTTCTTATGGGAATAAATTTTTTTATAGTAGTCGGAAATATCGAAAACTTTGAAAAAAAAAAAGGCAGGCGAAATATTGCTTCATAGTTTTCTTTTTTTTTATTGCTTCATTTTTTTTTTCTTTCTTTTTTCTTTCTCTCTCCTTTCTTTCCTATGAGGGAGTTGTGAGCTTGCCAACTGATGTCGAAGGCATTTTCTTTTTCTTCTCTTTATCTGCCTTTCTTTTAAATTCTATCCAGGCATTAATGCTGGAATTGTGGGGAAAAAAATAAGTTTTCTTATTTTTGCTTACTGTTTGAAGTGTTTATTAAACTGAAAATATTCTATAGTGTTTCTTGCAGCCCTTTTCTTTCCTTTTTTTCAGTCATAGAAGACTTATCTGTACTTTATATAAATTTCTATGCTATCCACTGAATAATAAACTGAGATCTAGGTAAAGTTAATAGGGAGAATTATATAATGATATTGAAGACAAAAAGCTCTTATTAATTATGAAATAATAAAAGGAATATTTATCAGTAATCCCAACAGTACGTCTGCATTTTTTAATAGATTATCCATTTTCACTTATAGCATTGTATCATTTACTTTTCAGAAATGTATTAGAGTTGTTTATAATACAAAAGCGTTTTGATAAAGGAGATATTATGCGCTTAATATTCTGCGTTAGCACCTTGCTTTTTTTAAAACGGAGAAACTGAAACCACATGCAAGTTCTGGATTGCAGCTTAGATATCATATTTATCCAGAAATTACAATAATACCCTCAGATTATAAATATTACACCCTCGGTGATATTCAAATATAGAAATACGCAGGTCGTAATGCTTACGCTTTGTAAATCTCCTAATTCTTATTATTCTTCTTTTTATTTATCAATTACAGTAGCATTTTTTTAAAGTAATCTATTTTGAGTTTTGAATCAAACATAAACACAAGTTGGAACCGTAATTAATACATTGTCATAATTATTTATAAATAAAAAAAATTATTTTTTATACAATTCTCTAGCTCATTTTTGCTATTTTATTTTATTTTCTATATAAAAACAGTATCCAACTGGCAATTTTTCAAAACTTATATCATTCTTCAGAATATTGCGGACAAATTAATATATTTGATAGTGCGTATAAAATGTATTCTATCTATTTCTAAATTCTTTCAGTTTAAATTAAAAACTAAATATTTCTACTTTTATAGTATGCTTATCAGAGCTATACAAAATTGAAACCCCCTGAGCAAAGTTGAAAATAATTGAATAATAAATGAACAACCCTGTTATTACAATAATATAAAACCTAGACTTAATTTAAAACTTAAAAGAAAATTTTAAAAAAAAAGCTCTTCAAACTATGCTGGCCGGAAAGAAAATTGTTTTCATTTTCTGATACTAAAGATTGGAAAAGGATAAAATACATTTACTAAATCCTCTATTATCTTTTTTACATCTTTTCATCAAAACTTTTCAACATATTAGTTACTTTAACTAGTAACCATCTTATTTCAAGTTTTATTTTTAGCGGAAACTTAACTAGGTTATCATTTTTAAAAAAAATTTTTGGAATCTAAACTTGAGATATTCATTCTGGTATTTTCTTTTTTCGTTTATCTCCTTGTTTTCGTAAGTTTTTCGTATGAAGTTTATAAAACTTATCTAAAATCAGAGAATGTTAAACTTGGCTTTTGATACCAGTTTTATTGCAAACAAAAAAAAAAATTTTCCTGTTCTTGAGATAAAATTTAGATTCGTTTCTTTGATCAACGTGAAAGAAACCATGATAGTCACAACAAAAGACTATCTTATGAAGTAATCAATAAATGTATTTTAAAAAAGAATTAACAACATTAAAATGGAAATTCTCTTCAAAATACTTTCTGAAAGAATTGATCTTTTTTTTTAATTTTCTAATACAGCTCAGAAGATTTATTTCTATTCATGAGAATCATTCATGCTAAGAGTGTTTTCTAGCATAGTTGCCTCAAGTGATCATATTCTATTTTTTTAAGTTCTTCGAATCAACTTCAAAATATTTAATCATCAACTTTGAACATTTTTGAGACAGTAACTAATTTTGAAACAGCCGACAGCGATTCGTTTTCGTTTTCATTTAATGACTGTTTTACTAAAACTTCATTTTCACTAAACGAATATTCATAATTTTACTATCTGATTTATTTTTTATTCTTCACCAATAAAATTAGTTTTGTTAAATTAAATCCTAAAAATATAATCATCATCATCATCAATGGCGCAACAGCCCCAAGGTGGGCCAAGGCCGTTTGCCTACTGGTAGATTTCGGAACAGGAAATTATTTTTCTTTTATGGGGTAGGGTTGTCAGCCCTATGCCCAACGCTCTACATCCGGCCTCTAAAAATATAACAAGTGCATAAATTCGAGACATATATTACAAGTTTTATTATTCTTAAATGGGCATTTCTTGATAATTATTTATATTCTGTTCTCATTTGATCATTTGGTCAGCAAGAGCATGACAGAGATGGTTAGTGGTTCTTTGGAAGAAGAGGTTAAGTGATAAATCCCCGTCTCCTTAATTGCGACTACTGAAAATAATAGATGAATTGCATTTTGGCAACAAGTTTCACTGTCATCGGAATGTAGGTTCTTCCCTGGTTTTCATCCTATTCAATATGATTGCTCCCCTTAGAAAGCTCTCTAGAAAGACATTTCCCCTCTTTCTTGTTGATGTCGTGCAACAAGACATCCACATTCTAGCAACCATGGTGAGCTCTCGATAATATTGAATCTGATGTAATATCACTAGCTCATGACCTCAAGTCAAATTCCTGACATTACAAAGAAAAAAAGATATAATAATAGTTTTAAAGTATTTATCATATTGAATTCATGGAGCTTATGTACATAATTTATATTTTAATTTAATTTTTAAGCCCTGCCTATAAATACTATCAGTGAATACTGGATTATATGGTAAAATACAAAAAACAGGTTATACATATTAACTATATAAATGTGCCCAACTCGTGGCAAAGTGGTGAGCATTAGGGCTGACGTTCAATCCGCTGACGGCTTTGTTGCAGACACTGTTTCGAAACACGAGGAGGCTCGATGGTGTTTGTGATGTTCAGCATCTTGCCTCGTTAGTAGGACTCCTGGTGTGAGTTTTCTGATGCTGGGTAGTTCCCCCAATGAGTCCTTCCGGAAGGTATTACCCTCCCTTCTTCAGTGACACGGAGCCAAGTCAGACTTCTACGTACAGGTGCTCCATCATAACAGAAGCTACCCCATTCCATCCTTCCATGAGAGCACTCGGGTTCATGGACTTGGTCTATATGTTGCTGTCGACGAAGTGGGATAAGAAACAACACTAAATGAACGTATGGGTTACTCATGGAAAACTTACTTTTTCTCATTATAGAATTAAAAATGTCATAAGAGAACTTCAAAAGTATTAAGTAACAACTTACTCTCAAAATTCCATAAATATATTTTGGCCGATAAATTAAAAGATTGTCATTTACAAAAATTATAATGCCCTTTTGCATTATTGTAAAAATCACGAAAGGGTCAGTCATTTATTCAAGAGATATAAGCAATTTACTGACTTTAAAGAATGGCTTACTTTGAACAGACAAAAATATTACTTTTAGCACGACATTAACCTTGAAAGAAAAATTAAATCGATTTAAAGAAATTTATTAAGTTAGCAAGAATATTTCATAAAATTTATTATATTTTTAATATTTATGAACCTAATTATGATAAAAATTTTGAATAAAGAATCTCTATCAAAATTAATTTAAAGCGTGAAAACTTTTTATGAAAGATATTTTTGATTTAAATTTTAATAGTGCATGTCATATTATAGTATTAAGTAGTTAATTTAATTAATTTCATCACTTTTACATGCTAAAACATAAAAGCTGATTTAACATAAATACAATATAAAGGCTATGTTTCAAATATAAAGGTGAAATATACATCCACACTATATAAAACAAGGAAACTAATTGATAGCTAATTAAAAAAGCAGCATTTGAAAACGGTTATCTTTTTATTCATTACCAAAATCATTAATTGTTCGTCACAGATGTGAATTGTTAGCTTTTCTTATCGAATCGTATGTACGCTGATATTTTTTTTATTCAAAATATTAAGAAAAATTGCTTTCTGTTTTAAGGAGAAAATTAATCTCCTAAAAAATCTCAACTTAAAATTTTCCGCTCAATGATTTTTAAACATTGGTTGGAAACAGCTGCATTTTTTGATTTTTTTCCCCCTCTTAGCTATACTAGTTGGAACAACTACTTGTCGAAGAACTTGAAGGACTTGGTGCCGAGTGCATTGCAGGGAAAACTGCAGCAGGTCAACATCATGCGACATTGGCATTGCTGTTGATCGGAATTTCATTAGTCCAGCACAATTTTTTTGTTCTCCATTTGCTGCCTAAGGGAACAGTTTGATGTTAATAGTGATAAGAAAAATATCATTCAGTGACAGTTGAAGCATTTTCCCATTTAATCATTTTCTATCGATACCAACTGAGCAGCTATGGAATATTTCTGAATGAAAAGAAAACGTTTATGTATATTTTTATTATTCAAAAACAATTATTACCGAAATTTAATCTTTTGTAATGCAAAATGACTCAAATTTAATCATTGGAGATTATTGTGATTTTAATTTTTAATGGGAGTACACAGTCCGTAATCCGTCATACATAGCGAACGGCGTGTGGAGACAAAACAAGTAATTTAGTGAGTGAAATACACTCCCTGGAGATTATTTTCACCATCAATCCTCCGAAGTTTAAAAAAATGCTTTGAAACATTTTTTGTAAAATAAATTTACCAAATATTAAAACAAGAAAACACCATTTTTCTAAAATTATGCTCTATACATTAAAAGAACAAAGTTGTTTACAAGCAGAAGTTCCACTAAAACAAGCAATATAAAAAAAAAAAAATTTTAACTCAATTCCTCCTTTTTTTCTCACTATATTGCAGGAAGTCCTTTATAAATAATTTTCATTCATTTTTTAAAGTTTATATGGCGCCGTCTATTGGTAGATACATGTAACTTAAATAAAAAAAAAAACTAAAATTAATTAATTAAATTTAATTACTGAATTAATATTTGAAAAAACTGTATTAACATCAGTGCCATCCACTACAAGTTCAAAAAATGTATTTGAACTTGAGTGGATGAATAAAAAGTATTTTATGAACGATTGAAAATTTGAACAAGATATACATAGGGAGAGTGTATATATAGAAGGTATATATAGAAAAAATTGAATGAGCTTTTAATGCAGTTTACGATAAATGTGACTGATTTAAAATTTGCCAAAGTTACACTGTTGTTGCTGAAATCCCATCGATCTCGAATTTCCTGAAATAAAAGGGAAAGAATCCCTAAATTAATAATTAATTAATCCGATAACAATCAGTTAAATTATTTGTGACATTCAGAAATTAACATTTTCTTCAGCGAATATTAATTTTAGAATTTATGTAATTTCTTACTTACAAATAAAAATTATCTTCATGCAAATTATATAGTTTTGTTTCTTTAACTATAAAAGGCTAAGCTTATACTTTTAACGTAATTAAATGAAAATGTATATTTATATGCTTCGAGTGGCCTGAGGGATTGTTCGTTGGGCTTCCGAATCACTACTGTTATGCCACAATACATCATTATGCCCAGAGTTGAAATGCACTTTACAATTTTAGGTATGATGTGAATGAATGTGTAATTTTGAACTAACGTTCATAAGGAAGCATCTAGCTAGAGGAAAGGTGTCCGCACCTTCTTTCTTCCCTTTTTTCTGAACCAGGAGATTTATCTCGTCATTCCCGAAATAGACAGGGTTCGGCATTGCTTCTCAATATTTGAACCAAACTCTTCGCTCGGAATCCCAACATACTATTCATACCACTCTGACGTGCATTCGAATTAAGGGGCCTGGTTCGAAACTTAACAAGCGATGTCGAAACGAAAGCTTTCGTATTTCAACTGGAGATGCAAAGGGTCTATCCGTAGGCTTTTCAAATTCCTTCCATGGTGTTCGAAGAGGATGGTGCGATCCCCCCACCTTTTGGAATGTTTTTTCCAAATTGTGGTGGCAAAAATGTGCAAGGACACTGGCCCGGAAGGACACTGTTATCTGCTGTCTTTCTTATAATGGCGAATGACCCCATATCAGAATACCCGGCATTTCGAAACAATATATTAATATATACCATAATTTTTTTGATATTTTTATAAAATGTGTTTTTTAAGTATTGAATTGAAAAGCAATTTTATGTAATACTCATAAATTCAATAACATTACTATATACTATGTAATGTTATTAAATTTATGATCTATATTAATATATATAGGTTTCAACCTCTTCCATTCTCAATATTCTTAAATCCTTTGCATTTTAACACTAAATTGCAGCTTTGTGAATTTTTTAATTTTTTAACTAATAATAAAAAAAAATCCCATCTTCAACTTTTTTTCACCTTTAGCAATAGAGGATTTATGTATTCCAATGCTTTTCAGAATTTCCGAACAAAGTCGTTGTTTAAATGCATATTAAATAACAATCCTCCTTTACCAAGTTTTCTTACAGATATCTTTCTTTTGATATTTATTCAGTTTTAGATAATTCCATACATATTTTGAGCAAACTTTTCTCTTTTCATCCGTAACATACATGACCAAGAAGTTTTTGTTTTAGATGTGTTTGCGTGTAGGAGAAAAATAAAAACCACGACAAGTTTGCTTCATACTCGTTTACATGTTGCATCTATCATTTAAACTATGGAAAACAGCCTCTTTTTAAAACATATTATCTTTGAAAAATCCTAACGATCTAACTTTCTCTGCTAGTTAGATATTTATTGCGCTAAATTTTGAATTCTTTCTATACTAGCATTTTTCAAGAATTTAAAAGAAAAATCTATCTATTGCAATCATTAATATTTTGGCTAGACTAATGATATTTTTGCGTTCTTTGATCTTTCGATGCTTATGTTCCATCTAAAAGCATACGAACCTAAAACTTTAATAGATCTCTTTTTTGAGTAAAAATGGTTATTTCGCGAGTTCTAGTGGATCTTTAAACATAAATGGAATTTTTTATGAACCTTTTGGTTTCGATAAATAATCATTCCACATAGAATAATATTGCTGAAAAAGAAAATTAGAAAGAGTATTATATACCTATTAATAAAGCAATTTAATTGGAGGGGTTTTTTTTTATATCTTTAAAAGTTGTTTCTAAATAGGTTAACCATGCACATTATTTTGTTTCTAAAAAGTATTCTTGGGATTCATATAATAATTAATGGGCAACAGTTATATAATATACGTTCTTACAGCAATTTCGCTTTAATATGGTTCTAGAGCTGGAAAATATAGCACAGCATTCCTACAACACTACTCGTATTTCGTTACAATAAAGTACTAGAATTAGGGTAAAACTCCTTATAAAACAACATTTCCACGCCAATTTTTACGGATTAATAGTTTTTACTTAAGGGGCCTCCTGCTTCCCATAGTATAATATCACGAACAGCCCCTAAGGTTTAAGAATGATAATTACTTTCTGTGGGAATTTCAACAAATTACTTCTCATCTTATGGCATATGCGAGATAACCTGGAAAACTCTCACCATTCAACTTGACACTCTCACATACCATTATAATCACCAGTTGAGCTCCTCTTATCTAAAAACAATTATCATAACGCACGCTACCAGCAAATATTTGAAACCTCTTCCATTCGAAAGCAAGCCTTCCATATTACAAGTGGGGCTAATAGTGTTGATAAATAAAGATCTACTGGATACTAAACCCTCACGTCGTAGAAAGCAGCTAATCGAAAACCTGTTATCCTGCCCACTCAAGCATTCTATTCGCTGTCTTTCTACGACGTGGTATTTTAATAGCCTTTGGAAATCCACTTTAACTCATTTTCTTCTTTTCTTTTTTTTTTTTCAATTGTGATTAACAGTGATAAAAAAAAAAAAAAGGCATCATGTATTATTTATTGTCTATTATTGCTTTATTATAATATGTTATAAAAGGAAAACAATATATTTTTGAAACTTTTTAACCTAACCCTGTTTTTGTTTTGCATAATACTGCATGTATGGGAAACTGACAAGCGTCTTAATATGGGTTTACCTGTACAGCATTATTCATCATTTAACATGATCATTCTCTAAGCATATGTATTATGTATTTCCCTCATTGCCCCTATGTGCCTATCCAAGAGGCAAATTGAGACATTGTGAAGCTGTGAGTTTCAAGGAAGAGCCAGCCAAGCACATACCCATTCTCTTCCAGTTTAATTGCAGGGTAATTTGAGATAATCCAGTGATTATTCGTATCGTTTCGTAATTATAGAATGAACTCAGCACACCTTTAAGGCAAGCGATTAAAGTGTTTGCTGGTACTACTAAGTGCACTGCCTCAACTGTACATTAAACAAGTAGTTCTGCCGTTGTCGCGAGGCGTCTGAAGTGATATAATGTGTTGGTTTGAGTAATTAAGTCCACGTATTAAGCATCTTGCATCACTGTTTGACGGGAAGCATGTTCAGGATCGTTTCCTGTGGTCTATTATCGAAGAGTAGCTATCGAATCCATGAAATGAGTGGCTAATGTTACTCACGATTTCATGTGAAACCACAGGCCTATCTGGCGTGGTCTTTCAACTCATAAAGGATAGATAATGGCACAATCGCTGATGTTTAGACTAAATTTAATCCGTGGAATAGACCATTTGTGTATTTTTAACGAAAAATATAAATAAGACTTCTTTAATTCTTAGTATCTATAACTAGTCGATGAATTTTCTGTAGTTTTTACAAAACTGAAAAAATTCAAATTCAATAAAACATATTTATAATTCTTAAAAGCGTTCTGTATTAGTAATATTAATAGTTATATAGAATCTGAAATGTGTATTAAATAGTTAAACTAAAAAAGTCACATTAATTGATAAATTAAGCTCTTATTAAAATATATTTATTTTTATTATATGTTTACACTATATGTTTTCAACTTCAATTTGCTTGTTTTCCTTCCAGTGAAAAATAGGGAAATTAATCGTCATTTTCTCTTGAATTTTTTTAAATGGTACTTTCCAAATTCTTAATTCTTGATACATTATATTAAGTGTTACGTGATGTAAATAAAAATAAGGAAAAATTAGTATTTAATTAATTAGTGGGTGTTTGTGAGTGTTTAATTATGGGTGTTGTACGGTTGTTGTCGTTATTTGATTCAAGTAAATGTCTAAATAAGGCATTTTCCTATGCAGACATTGTCAAGAACAATTGATAGTGTTTTAAATATTTATATCAATCTTAATGAAAAAATTAGTTCGTAATTTTGTCTGTTACACTCATGTCCATAAATTAAGGATAATTCAGAATCACACAGAAAATTAACTCTAAAATAAAAATTTCACCTGTAGAATTATCACACACATCTTGAAGAAGAATATGCAAATTACAGGAAACCACCAGATGGCGCGGATAGTACGTCACAATGACGAGAGTGTGAGAGAGGGGTATATAAGGAATGGCGACAAAGAAGTAAAATTGTTCACAAGCGCTTTAAAAGCCTTTCAGTGCAATAACCGCATAGTTATGGCACAAAGGAAGCATTTGGATGATTGTTTACGTGGTAGAATTATCGGACGACTGGAATGTGAACGTACCCAGCTGGAAGTATCCGAGGAACTTGGAATCGCCCAGAGTGTCATCTCCAGGCTTTGGCACGATTCCAAGATGATGGAAATGTGAGTAGATATTACAGCACAGGTAGCCCCCGAGTTACAACGCCGAATGAGGACCGGTATTTAGCAGTTACTGCCAAAAGAAACAGACAGAGCACAGCATCAGACCTGTCTCGTCAGCTCTCTTCAGCTACCGGTACGACAGTTTCAAGGCAGATCGTGTACAGACGCTTAGGGCACATTGGTCTATATGCTCGTAGGCCTGTCGGATGTGTTCCACTTACCGCAACTCACTGTCGCCTGCGATTAACCTGGAGTAGAGAGCATGCATTGTGGACACCGCAACAGTGGACTTGTGTGATGTTTTCCGACGAGTCCAGGTTTAGTTTGCAGTCTGATTCTCGCCGGACTTTCATATGGAAAGCGCCAGGTACCCGTTACCACCAAGAGAACACCATTGAACGACACCGTTACGGTGGTGCAGGATGGCTCGTTTGGGGAGGAATTATTCTTGGTTCCAGAACTGACCTGTATGTTCAGAGTGTAACGATGACAGGCCACATCTATCGGGATGTCATTCTGGAACAACATGTACGTTTGTTTCGGGGCGCCATGGGTGCTGAATTTCTGTTTATGGATGACAACGCCCGTCCTCACCGTGCAAACATTGTAGACGAATGCCTTCAATTGGAGGATATCACCCGTATGGATTGGCCAGCATACTCACCGGACTTGAATCCAATAGAGCATGTGTGGGTTATGCTTTGCCGACGAATTGCAGCCCGTCAACCCCCTCCCACCTATCAACCGGAACTTCGGAGGGCATTGCTTGATGAGTGGTGTAATATTTCGCAAGATCAGATTGATAATTTGATACTCAGCAAGCCTAGGCGTTGTAAGGCCTGTATTGCATCGTCCGGGAGACATACTCCATATTAACCATCATACTAACCATGTTATACTGTTTTTTGTAAATAGGTTCTTTTTTGAAATTTGCTCCAGGAGTAAAATTCGCAATTTTTATTAATTATGTCAAACATATAGCATCTTTTTTGCTCTTTACCCTTTGTTTAATAAATAGACTTTACAATTAAGTCAAATTTGTTTTTTCTGTCTCTTTCTTTACCTGAACTTTATTATCCTTAATTTATGGACATGAGTGTATAAGAAATAATTGATATTTTGTTTATTTGCATAATGTTAGTTTTGAGTTTTCATAAATCTAATATTCATAATAATACTAGTTTTCATAAATCTATTATTGTTATATAAAAGACTAGACTTTCTTAATAAATGTTTATTTATTTTATTTATTTTTTCGCTTCCTATAATTTACTTTGCAACTTTTACATTTATTTAAATTTTTCTCATTGTATAGAAACACAACGAAAGCTTTTATTTTAAAACTATTTCAATTAAGTAGCTATCTTTTAAGCGAGTTTTAAAGTGAAATATTAAAATGCTACAAGCAGTGTACTACTGTGCCCAAAAAGTAAAACAAATTTTCAATTTAAATTTCCCGGGCATATGAAATTTCAATTTTGGGGGGGGGGCACTGTCCTTGGCATCTGTATACAATTTCACGTCAAAATATTCATTAGTGTTTGAGTTACGCTTGGTTTTGTGAGACGCTAAAAATGATTGCGGCAATTTTTTGAAATGTCTAAATTAATTGAGCAAAGAACTTGCATTAAATTTTGTTTGCGGAATGAATATTCGTATGCGGAAACGTATAGAATGTTGCAGAAGGCATTCGGTGAGCAAACTATATCGGAAAGAAATGTTTAGAAGGGGTATAAACAGTTCAAAGAAGGCAGAGAACGCGTTGAAGACGAAGATCCCTCTGGTCGACCATCAACCTCAACCGACGAAGCTCACGTCCAAAAATTAAAGATTTGGTATTGGCAAACCGTCGATTTACAATTAGAGACCTTGCTGCTGATGAAATTTCAAAAGGATCGGTCAATTCCATTTTGGGCCTCAAACGCGTCAAATCTTGATTGGTACCGAAAACACTGAATGCGGCTGCTCACACTGTATTGATTCTTCGTGACTTCTTCGTTCCATGACCACTGTATTCACACCGTGCGTCTTCTGGCTATTCCTTAAACTCAAAAGACCATTCGGGAGACACCGTTTTGAGTCGATTGAGGAGTTTCAACATGAATCGCCGCCCGCTTTGAAAGCCATCCCTGCCGATGACTTTTTAGCATGCATTGACAATTGGAAAAAAAGTTGGGATAAGTGCATTGTGTCCGGAGAGGATTACTTTGAAGGCGATGAAATAAATTTGGAAGAATAAATAAAGAGTTTTTGAAAAAAAAACAATTGGCCTTACTTTTTGGGCACAGTAGTATATATATATATATATATAGATAGATAGATAGATATTTAAAATTTTATAATATATAATTTATACTAACTTAATGATTTATAACTTTAACCGATAATGCTCTAAGCGAATATCTCTCTTCATTTTCAGTCACTCATTCTTAATTATTTTCATTCCCCAAAGTATTCTACCATAACATGTAATTTCCTTTGGGAATATGCTTAATCTTTTTAGATATATTTGATTTCATTTCATTTTACTCACAAATATAGTAAATAAACGCATCATCTTGAAATTGAATTTACTAACCTCTGATAACTAGCAGTGGAAAACATAATATCAGTAATAAATCAGATTTAGTTAAGGATTCATGGTAAAATAACAATCTTCTTTCCTTTGATGTAGCAACCTTCACATTGCATTCTGTATAAAACTAGACGCATTTATATGAAATATTAAGGAAATAAGTAGCTAAACTATAACGTGAATATTTAATACTTGCTTAAGTTAGAAACATTTTTCTTTAGTATGCTAGGATAAATTAGTTGTTAAATTTCTGATTATTTTTAATGAACTAATTATTCCCAGATTATTTGAAGAGAAATTTATTTTCTTCTGACTGAGTCATTCATTTAAATTATCTTTACTATTCATAAATTTATTTCATATATATTATTAATGAATAAATTCTTTATATTTATATTCATTTCAGTTAAAATGGTAATTGTCATTTTAGATTTAAAAATAAAATAAATTGTTAGTCACAAAATGAATATTATGTTTAAATTTAAATTTATGCTTAGTCCCTAAAATTCCTTTAATTCACTAATCTTTTTATTAGTAACACAGAAATATTTCTATAATTTACTAAATAACAAAAAATAATATTAATAGTAAATAAACGGTTTAATTTTTATTCCAGAATTAATTTCAAGATCTATACATTTCCCAGTCCGTATTTCATTTACATTTTCATGTACGGCCATCCTCATAATCCGATTTTTTTTTTTTTAATTTCTATTTCTTTATTTTTATTTAATGTTGTTTATTTATTAAGATTAAAATTTCCCACTTTAGAATATTAGGTTACTATGCTCATCAAATGTTGAAATTTTTCTCCAAGCGAGTTAATATAATCTCCTAATTCATAATAATGAAAGCCAGTACGAAACTTGCTTACTATGATCTATTGTTGGGAGTGAAAAATAGGGAGGGAAGAGATAGCTTAGCGAACAGTTTTTCAAATGATTGCCCCGGAATTTAGGCGAAGGGAGAGGCAATTTGTGAAAGATTGAAATATGCTCCTCCTATAAAGAGACGATAAATTTTCTTCCGTCCTACTTTTCTGTTGCTTAAGAGTGAAGAAAGATGCGAATACAGTAACTTAGACCCTCACATAAATTACATTTTGGTACCCATAATAATGTACGTACTTATCTTGTATTTTCTCTTAAAACTTTCACTTGTCTTTTTTTAATGCATCTAAACGCACTTGTATCAAAACAGATTTCATGATCAGACATATTTCAAACTATTGAACAAGTATTATTCAGTTTTCTTAGTTTAAAAAAAATATATAACTGCCTTCAGACTGCACTAAAACAATGTTAACTATACACAAAGTAAAACGCTATGTTATTTATTTATTTTTTTAATTCTTCCATGAAGTTGTATTGTCCAACATATTAGCCTCGTGGATCACTAGTAACGCGTACTAGTAGCATACGGTGAGTACGAATTGAAATCTGCTGGTTGTGTGAGTTGCTGTCAGAATTTTCAGTAACGCAGAATCTCTAACGATTGTGTCACCGAGTATGAGTGTTTCTCATCAACAATCGCGTTGCCTAGTGGGTATTTTTCCGGGCTTTCTTTCACACGACAGTAACAGTACCCCTGAAAAAAGTCAAAAGATAAATAGTCAAAGGGCATCCGCCCTTCACTTCGATGGAGTTTTCGTAGTGTACAGAGAAGGAACACGAAGTCCCCAAATGTAAAAAAAAAATAATAATGAATACATGTAAACCGAAAACACTTTATTTACTTTTCTTTTGTAAATTCATTGGAAAATTCGTTCAAAAAAATATATGATTAAAAATAATCCTAAAATTGCAAAAATATATATATTCAATGGAGAGGAAATTATTGCAATCAACGCTCAAAAACAAACTATTGTTAATAGAAAGTTAAAGGCAAGCTTATGGCTTCATCAAATATCATATGAACAGAGATATTGGTGGAGCAACCTATTTGAATGAAGCCAGGATGTAATGGACAGACATTTTTGATAAGTTTAATTCTGGCTGAAATGCGGGCCAAAAGAGATTGCTCTTGCATTGGCATCATTTGGAAGTGCGGCAACATTAATACAAGGAGGACGAACTGTTCATCTTGCTTTGAAACTTCCATTAAATGTTGCAGAACAAGAATTTCCAGTTTGTAATATATCAAGAGCATCTGGGCAAGGTAAACTTTTAAAACAGTGTTAAGTAATCATTTGGGACGAATGTACAATGGTGCATAAATTAGATAGAACACTACCGATCTCCGAGGTAATTCCGAATTAATGGGAGGTACATTAGTATTACTTTCTGGAGATTTTCTGCAAACGCTTGCAGTTATTCCAAAATCAACTCCAGCAGATGAAATCAATGCATGTTTAAAGCAATCATTTCTCTGACCTCAAGTGAAGAAAGTACAATTAAGAACAAACAGGAGAGTTCAACCTTTCCAATGATGAAGAAACGAAACATTTTTCCGAAAACTTTTACAAATTGGTGAATGCACTCAACTGATTTGGAAAATTGGACTTACGAATAATTTATGTAATATCGTCAACAGTTCAGATGAATTAATAGATAAAGTTTATCCGAATTTTGTTAAATTTTTACAAATTCAAATTGGTTATTTGAAAGAATCATTTTAGCAGTAAGAAATGAAGTAGTTGAAGATATTCATTTAAAAATTTAAAACAAGATTGCTGGTGAAGAAAGAATATATAAATCAATCGAATCAATGGTGGATATAAATAAAAGTGTAATTTTTAAGTCGGCCAGGATTGCCTGTACATTATTTAACATTAAAAATGGGATCACCCATTATTTTGTTAAGAAATTTAGATTCACCAAGGTTATGTAATGGAATAAGAATGACCATGAAGCAGTTATCAAACAATATAATTGAAACAAAAATAATGTCAGAAAAAGATAAAGGAAAACAGTATTCATATCTACCAAAGTGCTTTTCAATTCCCAAGACTTCCAATAAGATCAGCATTTAGTATCACAATAAATAAGGCCCAAGAATAAAAATTCAGATATTGTGGTATTAATTTTCAAAAATCTTGCTTTCCTCACATTCAGTCATATCTAGTTTGTCAAAACCAAATATATCTGCTCATCAAATAATAAGATGGAATACGTAGCTCACAGGCAAGTATTAGAATAGAAAAGTTAATAAGATATGAAATAAAGTGAATAAAAAGCAAAGTCTTCATTTTCAAATATCATTTTTTTTAATTCACATTTAACAGAAACTGGCTGGCTTTTTCAGAGCGAACCGAAGGTAAATCCTGTTAGTATCGAATAAATAAGTATATTTTTATAAGATAAAGCTTTTAAACTATTAAAAAAAACAGTATTTTGACTTAAAAATTCAACTTAAAATCAAAATGTAACGCTATTATATATATTTTTTGTTTTGTTTTGATGGAATTCAGAATATTGAAAATATATCGCAACAAAACTAAATAAACAAAATATTTATTCTCAAAGAATGTATAAGTTCAGTCTAACTACCAATACGTTAAAAAATTCCTGGAATTCTTTTCTAAATTTTCTTCAAAGGAAAATTCAAAGAATCTAATCTAATTTCCTTCGAAGCAAGGAGTTCGGAATATATACACTTGTTTGAATTCTCTTGTTATTACTGAGAATAGTATAAAATTTTGCCTTGAGATAGTTATAAAACTTTTCAGTATAAACTCTTGATCTTCAGCTAGTCACAAAATGTTACTGCAATGTTTAATGTTGGTTACAACCAATGAATGAATAGTTATAGATTAGTCGATTCTTAGCTGTTGACAAATATTCATTAGTACTCACTTGCTAGTCTGAGATAATTAATTTTTTTTATATTGTCTATGATATGACAGCAGTTTGACATAATTTAAACTCGTTAATATTTATTAAAAAATTTATTATGCAATTTTAAAATAGTAACTTAGAGGTAGATTCTTTTTTTTAAATTGTATCATGAAGAAGTACTTTATATATATAAACAAGTAATATAAAAAAAAATTTAAAGTCAATTCCTACTTTTTTCACTATATTGCAGAAAGTCCTTTATAAATAATTTTCATTCATTTTCTAAGTTTATCTGGCGCCATCTATTGGTAGATATATGCAACTTAAATCTAAAAAAAAAACTATAATTAATTAATTAAATTTAATTACTGAATTAATATTTGAAAACTGTGTTAACATCAAGTGTCACCCACTACAAATTAAAAAAATGTATTTGAACTTGAATGGATGAATAAAAAGTATTTTATGAACGATTGAAAATTTGAGCAAGATATATATAGGGAGAGTGTGAGTTAGTAGAAGGAATTGAATAAGGGAAGTTTATAATAGCTAGAGTAATCGTTCTCACCCCTATTTAAAGAATTTCAAAATAAAAATTGATCAATATCATCAATGTTAATAAATGAACTAACAACTATGACTGTAACAAAATAATATAATTAATTACATTTATTATTATAATTAAAAAACATATTCAAATAACACATTATTGAAATCTGAGCATATTATTGTTTTCAAATGCCAGACACTTTGACATAGCATCATGTTGCAGCTTCGGTGTTACCCACTGATTAAAAGGGGTCTGCTGCACTGTATCCCCATGTTGCTACCAGAGTATTGGAATAACACCCTCAAGAATGTCATCTGTATGATATGTACCTACTTCTTCCCTGACCAGCCTTCGGATTTATCGTGTCCATTCTGTGCATAGATGCAGGAACTTTTGGTTAGCCTTGCTTGTCACATTTCCAACCATTCTCTCTGATTCAAAAAAACGCAATGTGCTATCCACCAGGATGTTCCAAATCTAACAATCTTAATGTAATTAATTTTTTTTTATTTATTATTAGTCACTAGTTAATTTTAAACTTTAAATTTACATCACTGGAAAAATCAATTTTCGTAAGCCTTATTTTTAAATTTTTACTTAAAATAAAATATTCTTAAAAACTACCAAATAACATGTGATATGTTAATTAGATATGTATAAGGTTTCAAAATCCACCTATAAATATTATAAGTTTTACATAAACCCTCGCTTTACGGCAATGTGAACTGATACATTAATTTAATATTTTCATGAGCATGTATTGTATGTTGACGATATTGGGAAATATCTAACATGCACGCTCTGTGTCTGAATTTGTTATGAACTTAGGTTACCACCCTAGCGTCACGCAAGACCTTTTGATTAGAGACTTTGAAAGTCTACTTTAGTATTAAAGGTAAAGTTCATGTATTGGTAAGCAAATTAAGCATCACGAACGAACATCAGTAAACGAAAGTTTTTTATGTTAATTTTCCAAAATGGTGGAAGGGAACGAAAAGCTTTTACCGCTTTATATACGAGTTTTCGAATTTCGTGAGAGAACAATTAATTGATATCGATTGTTAAGAACGAGTGATCAATGTCATATTTCTATTGAAATTAGGCTCCTGCTATGAAAATTTTCCTCAAATAAATAGTAATTTTTTGTTGTTGTATGTATGTAATAATTCATTGGAGGATATGAATCAATATCAAATTCCAATAAAAGTCATACTCATGCTATGAAAATTCTTCTCAAATAAAAAGTGTTTTTTTTTTTTTGTTACTCTTAAATGAAACATTTTATTAGAGGAGATGGATCAATGCCATATTTCTATTAAAATGATCCTCATGCTATAAAAATTCTTTTCAAATACATAGTGATTTTTTTTTATTTTATGAAATATCTCGTTAAAGGAGAATGATTAATGTAATTTCCATTATTGTCAATCATCAGTGGGCTCCGTGTTTTACTTATGTTTGCTACGAACAACAACGAAATGAAGGGAGGACATTGTCTTTTTGGGAAAACGGTTTAGAAGTTACTGCTCCTTATTTGAGTTCATATGGCAGAAAAATTCAGAAAACTCCAACCAGGCAGCGTGATTATCTATACTAAAAAACGACTATTTTTAGTATCTAGCGTCATACTAAAAAATAGTCGTTATTTTAGTTTATAAAAAGTCAATGATAGGCAAATTTATTGTAAAGCAGAACTTAGTTGTAATTAATTGTTTTTCAATTATAGAGTATTTTGCCTCTACTCTTCAGATATGTAGCAGATCCAGTGTTATTCCAGGTGCACCACGATGGCTTGCTACACTGCACCCACATTTTATAACGAATACTTTTAAAAATATCATTAACAATCTCACTATCTCCTAGAGTCCAATTGAAAGACTTTCAAGCCTACGGATTTATCGGATTTATTTCCGGCAGAGACATGGAAGCTTCTGTTCGAACATCACCTGTCGGATGTTAAATCAAACTACATTTTTTCAGAAGCCCAATGCTGATATCTGTCAGGCCACTACTGCCTTTATAATAAATTGCAACATACGGAAAATACCTAATATTTTGTGCTATGTACCTTAAAACTACTGCAAGCCATTTTATACATTTATATACATGATAACCTACTTATAGTATATAACCTACTACTTATGATGCTATATCTGTTTACTATACTTTAAATTTTAGTTATTAAACGATAATTAATTTCTATTTGATTTTCTCTTCAGATATTAAAATCTCAGATAGCATAAGCACTGGTCAAAGAAGATTAATCGTAATAAATTCATTACAATTTTCAGAAAATTGCAGCACATTTAATTGGAGTTAATGATTTTATTAATTCTCTTTTATTTTTTACAAACATTTTGTCCTTTCCGCATGCATGTTCAGCGACATCAGTAGTCCTGGCAGAGTTCATTTCACTAACCCTTTTTTTCACTCCAACAATTTAATTATTGTGCTTTATAAAAAAGAAAAGTACATACAAAAAATTCCGTCAGAGGAAAAAAAAGGGGGTTGAGAATTATAACCCTTTTGTAAACGTTTCTTACCATCTTTCAACTTCTGGTGCCATTCAAGTAGGGCCATCTATCGGTAAATCTGAAACCTAAATCTTCCTGATCTCAAATTTTGTTTCGTAAGTTTTTTAGTAATATATTGTACTCATGCTTTTCCTGATATTCAATTGGGGTAAGAATTATTTTGTATCAATTAATGATATATTGTAATAATTTCGAAAAATACCTAATCTTCAAAAATAAGTAACATCTGAAGGTGATGAAATGTGAAGTAGACTGTAAACTTTCGATTTCGATAAAACAATTATCTGAGACGGCACGATATTGGATCTTCTAGATGACTGCTCTTCGATATCTAGTATCGATATCAGATATTTTTTTCACTGAAGTGACTTATGTATGTCAAGTGCCTTTTTCGCAAGATTTATTATCACGAGTATTAACCATGTGGTTCGAAATTATGTATACTTATGAAGTAATTTAACCATACGTTTTAAAAAAGAATATTTTAAGATATAGTTTTATAACAGAGGTTATTAGATACTGAACTAAATGAGTTTCAAAGATTTACACCTGTTCACAGCAAAAAAAAGATAAAAATAAATTTACAAATGAAATAATGTTTATGTGTTGTGTAGTTTATTTTTAATTTGGGAGTGAAAATATTTCCTACATCCAAAACCAATTGGTTTTTACACCCATTCGTATAGTAGGTTTGTCAAACATTTTATCAGAACATCTTTTAAGAGTGACTTCTAGATTGTCTAATGTGACATTATTTATAAAGCATTTGTATGTAATAAAATAAAGAAAAACAGTACTGACCTATAATATTTTATTATTTTTTAATTAATTTTATAATAAATAATTCAATTATCTCATAATAACTAAAACTGCAGTAAAGGACAATAGACAAATAGTTATAGTGATCATAAATAGCTTAACATAAATATTTCTATAAACAGATTACTTCTATAAACCAATATTGCGAATATATTAAACATATTTTAATGAATGTATACTGACTTCATTTTAAAATTAGCTTGAGAACTACAGAGTCTAGCTTCCTCTTAGGTTATTTTTACTTCTTAAATTTGCCGCATTGTCTAAATTTCTTAAAATAAGTTGCATTTGGGATTGACGGATTCTAGAATTTTGTAATCTCTGACTAGAATTACTGATTAATTTGAAAATTTTAATACAATTATTGATATAATATTTTCAAAAATATATAAAGAATTTCAATTACATAAAATAAAAATTGTAAATCAAAGCACCTTTGATCATCTCGTTTGCAATTACAATTTAATATGCATTGATTATTGATGAAGAATTAAAGTAAGAGATGCACATTTTTAACTAATTCGCATCGTTTTATATAATTATCAGAAGCAATGTCAATTAGTTAAACTATGAATCCAGTGGTATTAAAATGCTACTACATTTTTTGCAAAATTAATGAGAGTGAAAGATTTTGAAATTTCTTAGTAACAACATTAAAAAGTCGAATGTCTACTTTACTTTTTGTTATAAAGAAAATAATGAAAATAAAAGTTTGTGCTAAATTGTCGCACTACACCATGAATATTTTAAAAAATGACAAGCAGAGAAATTTTTGCTGAAACCTAAAAACCATACATATATAATATAAAATAAAATCGAACTTGGGTCCACTCTGCACAATAGCTTCCAACGGCCCTCATATTTCATAGGGGAGGTTTCGCTTTTATATCGAACGAGAAACATTCTGGAAACAATTTGTCAGAATTGAACTGCCCTTCTACAATGATCCTTTCTGGTCTTATACTCCCACCCCAATTCTATAAAAAAAAAAAAGGGCATTGGATTGAAAACTGGAGGGAGAAAATAAACTATGAGGCTTCTTTAATAGTAATAAGAAGGGGAATATAGATATATATACATGCCCCCGCTCAGTTGTCAATCCTTCGAATTTCCAATACCGGCTATTACTCATTTCGTTGTAAGCGGCGAGGCGCCGAGAAGTTTTTCTTCTATTCACATCCTACCTAACCGTACTCATACTTGCTGCTGAATGTGAAAAATAAATAAGGAAAAAAAATCGCCTTCTTCTTCTTCTGAGAAGAAATCAATTTAGGAAAAAGACTTCCTACAGTCGTCGCAATAAATCCGATTTGAATTAAAAATGGTCCCATGACTCAGTGGCACCAGGTCCGATGGTCGCCGATCCCAGGTCAAAGTCGGTGTTTCTGTAGGTCACCTCACTTTCACTCTCATCTTTTCCTGCCCCCTTTTCCTTTGCTCTTCTTCCTATTTCTGATCTCTTTTTTTTTTTTTTTTTTTTTTTTTTTTTTCCACTTTTTTTATCTTCACTCTACTCATGCCCCTTTACTTTCGGCTTTCCTCCGCCGTAGGGAATATCTACAAACGGCGCCGGCCATATCTGTCTGCACAACCTACGTTCTCCCCCTCCCCCTCTGTATGAAAATTGAGTTTGCTTTTCCTTACCTTTCCCCGGGGTTGGGAATTCCCATCTATATGTTGGTTAAGTTGTCTGTCTGAGAATTCTATGTTTATATGTATGGAAGTGAAGTGAAAAGGAATGAGGTTGGGCTCTTGCGAGGGGTTTTTCGGTCACGTGGGGTGGGACATTTTTATTTATTTATTTATTTATTATACTTAAAATCTGTAGAAGTTTCAAAAGAAAAAGCGCTTCCGTTTGAAATCTACAGATTAATGCCATGGCTGAGTTTAGTGGTAAGTGCTCTTCTGTAGGAGTGGCGTGCCTTTATTAGCATCTCTGTTTAAAGTTGGCTGAATCCGTCTTATTTTCTGGAAAAAAAAAAAAAAAGTTTTAAGTGCTAATTTTTATGGTTTCTAAAGAAAAAATAATGAGGATTGTTTTTAAAATAATGTTCTTTTTTTTTTTATTAAAATTTAAAATTATCTCACGTTCAACCCAGTATTCGATGAGTATGAGTTTTTCCCATTGAGTTAGTTCTTTAGGAAATGGTTTAATCCTTTAAAAATAGAGGATTAAGAGAATCTGTAAAATAATGGTTGTTCGTTAACCAATTCGATTTTTTTTTGATTAAGACTATGACAATTTTGGGAATATTTTAAGTGAATGATAACATTTTACATAGCCAAAATTTTTTATTTATACATTTAAGTGATTTTATTCTATTTTCTTTTTATTTGAAAATTTGTTTGGTGTTTTTTGTATTAAAATAATGCATAACCAATTCGCCCATTTTATTTCTTTACTATCTGATTTCAAATTTTACCAGTATCAAAATCGAGTAAAAAAAAATAATACTTCAATATATACTTCACTGAAGATTAATGGAAGTAGTTCTTTATAAATAAACTTCAGAAATAATTATTAAGTACGTCTTACTTTATTCACTATGAAGTCTTTTTCAAAGCCGAGGTATATAAAAAATAAAATGGATAACTTATATTGAATAACTTTCATTATAAATTAAAGAGTCTTCATATAGTGGGGAAGAAATTTTGCAGAAGAAGTATTGAATTTAATAAATGAAATTATAATTCGGGTCTGTAAGAAAATAATAATAACAACAGCAAAAGTAATCTATGAATGGTCTCTATTTTGATAGTAATGTTACTAAAATTATGTTTGTATATCATAAGTATTCCATTAACTTTAATTCAACAAGACTTTTGTAACGTAATATAGTCGTTGTTCTTTTCATACTGTGGTAACAGGGCTTATTATGGTTGTTATTGAAAATATACAGAGTTGTTAAATGTTGCTACGTTTTTCTTAAAATACATTTTAACACTTCCCCTATTCAAATCAATGTTGCTGCCAAAGGAATTAACACAATCCTTCAGTAGTAATTTAAAGTACAACGCAAATGTTTTAAAAGGAAAGCAGGTATTTTATCTCGTACCTTTTAGAATTCGGTTATTGAAAAATTGTCTTTTTGAATTTGATGAAAGTTTTCTAAAAAGTTGACTTAATATAATTTTTTAAATGTTCTTTCTATTTTGTATTTGAAAAAGTGCGATTGGTTCTTTAGAATATTGATTCGGAATTTCTCTATCTTAAAAAGGAAGAAAATATAAAGTTTATTCGGCGAATACACTTTCTCTTTTTTTATAAATTTTCTTTATTATGAGCTTAGTTTAATGGAAAAGTATTGTATTTTCCGTGTAGAATTTTGCCATATATTTCAGTCATGGCTGCTAAATTAAGCTTCTTAAAATATTTTAATGTTACTTTTTATGTTAAAAGTGCTGCATTTTTGGCTCAGAAATGCATTATCTTTAAAAAAACGAAACAAGTAAATAATTACCATTTTTTAAATAACTGAAAAATAAGACTTCTAAAATTTTGACGTTCAAGAATTGATTGTAAAAAATAACAGAATAATTGAATCATCTACACGATAAAATATTTTTTTGTAAATAAAGAATTCAAGAGGAAAATAGTACAATATATACTTCATCAAAATGTACTTCATTCATTTTCTTTTTTACATTTCTTTTAAAATTACGTTTTTATGGAATTTTTTATCAAAAATTTGCTTTTAAAAATTTGAAATTTGTAAAGTTTAATATTTATTCAAAATTTTAAAAATTAAATTAAATACAAATTATCATGCAAAATGATTGGGTTTTTTTTTTGTATCATTTGATTTTTATTAAATTTTCCTATGTTTGATTTCGGTATATTATACTTTTATAAAATTATGTATGCAGTAGAGAAGTTTGCAGTTTAAAACAAAACAATTTGTGATTGTAATTATTAATTCTTTTTGTGTAAAAGATATAATATTATTAACCAAATTTTGTCAAGGAAAAGAAAGAATTTTGTTATTTAAATATAAAATATAAACTCATGCAAATTGCTAATAAAAAGATGCATAGATAATGCAAGAATAAAGAAAATTAGCAGCATTTAAAATTTTCTTCTCTAAATCTTCAAGTTTTTTTTAATAGTTCATTTTAAAATATTACATTTCAAGAAACAATATTAGTTTTAAAATAGTCTCCATTATAAAATGATAAAAAGTTTAAATGATAAAATTGTATATTAATCCTGATTAATTTTCCTATATCTTTTATATTTAAATAACTTGAAAAAATAATAATATCACTTATGACTTATGTTTTCTTTACTATTTTTAATTATTATGGACATATTTAAAATCCTAAATTTAATTTTAAAAAAAGTCTTTGAAAATGCTCTTCTAATCGCAGAACGTGAACAGTTTCTTCTGTGAAATTTTTAGGGGATCTTTATAAATCTTTTCAGATACTGTTTACAATCTGGAAATAGAAATTTATAGAAATCATTAAAAGCCATAAATCGTAAAGAATTATAGAGACAGAATCGTATCAGCTATAAAGTTGCTGTTGTTGTTTCAGTGCGGGTACTTGCTCTTCTTCGCGTATGAATCATTTCCTTTTTTTTTTTTAGTTTATCTAATCGTACCTTCGTTCTTCTGCAAATTAGCTATCGTACTCTTGGATCATGAGTTGAACAGCTATAAAATATGAGTATAAATAGCTAAAACTATTTTAAAATAAATTCTGGCTCACGATAAAAATTTAAAGATAAAAATTTATTTACGTGCCAAAGAAGAAACGAAAATAAAATTTTTTCCGAAAATATTCCATAACTACAAAGCTATTTTGAGTAGTTTTGATCATAACTTAAGATAAATTACATAAAATGTTGGTTCGAAATCAAATTATTTAAATAATCCAGAATCGACGTTGCTTTTCCAGAAGTTTTTAGTTAGAACAGGTTGAGGACTAAATGCTGAACAAGGTGCTTCTCATTTTGTCACTTAGCAGAAAAGATCATAAAATAAAATGCTGGAATCCATTCCAAACCCTAAGATGTAACAATGTTGCCTTTTCTGCGCATTTTATTATTATTTTTTTTTTCTCTCGTCGGTCTTGTTGGCGACAGTAGCCTTGGCTCCAGTGCTTTTCCATATTGTCTACCTCCTTCGCCGATGTTTAATCAATACGTTTGCTATTTGCTCTCGGCTTCCTATCTTTAGGGTTCCATGAACCAGATTTTCGACGACGCCAGCTAGATCCCCATCTATCTGTTCAGTTCTTTCTTTTAGTTCTCCTTCTCTCCTATTTATTTTCCTTCTTCTTCTTCTTGCTCCTAAAAATCGACTTTGGATCTCTAAGGATCCAATATGTCACTTTAAGATGGACTCTTCTAGTATCCAACGGTTTGTCACTCGAAGGAAGCTCAGATTTTGAATGCAGCGAAATAAGTGCATTAGGTCGACCAACTCCTATCGTCTTTGCTTTTTCTTAGTTCTCGCGAACGCTTTTCTTTTCTTTTTGGGGGGATGCTTTGATAATATCTTCGGAGGAACTGGTGATAGCACTTTTAGAACCTGTTTTTCTTTTGCTAAGATAAACGTTTCTTACTAATCTTTTGGAGAGCTTTTTGCTTTCTTTCCAGCTTTTTGATATTTTCAGTGAAATATGCTCAGCATCTTGTGCCAAAAATAAATCCATTTGTTTTCATATTGTTGAAGAAAGTAATTAATTAGTTGTACCCTAATCCTCTTTCTATAGCTAATTAAAAAGAACATTTTGATAACATTATTAAAACCTAATATCATAAATTTGAACTTTTAAAATGCCATGCATATTTATAGAATATTGATATTTATAGAATGATATTTATAGAATATTATAGCATTATAATATTCAATAGCCGTAAATTAGATAGTTTATAATTTCTTCACTAGCAAATTGATTCAAGTTTTCAAATTTGAAAAATTAATTAGTATAATTTATTTCTCTCTTATTAATAAGTTAATAATATAATATAAAATAATAATAAATATAAGTTGCTTAAAATTCTGTTATAGTTACATTTATTTAAAATTTTTATATGACTTTTTCTTTGAAATACTGCCTTTCTTCAAATAGTTTTTTATTAATATAAAAAGGACAGAAAAAATAATATCATTTTATTTAGTTAATATCATTTCATTTAATAATATGTTTTCATTTATTATTAAACTAAATCCTTGGTTATGACATATCTAAATAATCAATCATTCAATTTTCACTACATTTCGCTTTACTGTGATGTGACGAAAGTTTTCATGAACTAATTTAAATTTCAAAATAAGTTTTTAATGGGAAGAAAATTTTAAATTTTTCTCTTGTGTGTGTGTTTGTTTACTGTTCAAGTATTTTTTACATTTTTACATTTTCTTCTTAATTTGTGTTATGATAAAACAATCATGAAATTTAAAGTAAAAGCGAGATTTGAATATTTATGATTGTTAATTGTAATTTGAATGTTTATGATTGTTATTATGTAAGGTTTTCCTTAATTATAAAATTATTGCATCCTTGATAATGTGCAATTCAATTTCAATTTTTCATTCTAAAAACATAACTGTTGGTACTTTTGCAAAGTTTATAGCACATTAATATTACTTTTTTTTTATTCCCATAAAATAATCTTATTTTATAACAGCCCACTTTTATTTTTAAAAAAATAGTTAATTCATGTTTTTCCAGGAAAAAAATATGAAAGAAAAAAAAATTCACCATCTTTCATATTTTTCCAAGAAAAAAATAGGAAAGATTATGAATTTTTTTCGATAAATTACGCGACTTTACTTAATTACTTTTTATAATTAAACTTTTATATGTGCTTAATTAATTTTCTTATGGTAATTAAATACAAATAGCTGCTCAACTTCTACTCATTCAAATTTTTCTTAAATCTAATAAAATTACTATACCAACGAATTATCGTAATATAGACTTCGAGTTACAAGCTACCGTAATAGAGATCACTTCATCATAGTTCGCTGGTAAGACTATAATAAATCATTACTAAATAAATGTTATCTTAACTAAGGGAGAACTTTAGGTACTTAAATAAAGTCCTACTGTGATAAGTCTATATCTAAATTTTCCTTCGCATCCACGTAAATCCACAAAAAAAGAAACACATATATAAATGAATTCTAATAAAACCTTACAAATCAGTTTTTCGTATTTATTCGTCATGAATAAATTAACATTTAATATTTTCTTTAAAATATATTAAACTTTTGACTACATTATATCTATACCTGTTCTTGTAAGTCTTTTTAAAATACTCTTTCGCCAATTAGCAAAACTTTTTGTTTTCAAAAGCAAATGCATCTTCACTTAAGAATGTCATTAGTTTTAAGAATCTCTTCTTTTAATCTTAACTAATATTCACTGTTCAGAGTAAGAAAAGCTTTTAGCTTTGATAAAATTGTGTATTAAATTGGAAATAATTTTTCTTTACAATAATTTCAATTACTTAAATTTTGAGAGGGCTTACTGCACACCTGAAACAACTCCGTCTTACTTCTTCAGTCGAAGATTTTCTTTTGATATTAATTGGTATCGACGTACCTTAAATCGTGAAGTACTTTGTCTTGCAAGCTGTCAGCAGCAATTTCCATTTCATTTAATCTTAAAATAATTGTTGTTTTATATAGTACGCTAAAAGTCTTCTTTATCTCCTTTAAAGAGCACATTTTTGTGTCCCCGTAGGTTGCACATAACGTCTGTCATTCTTTTAATTTATAGCACGCAAAATACTCTTGCCTTTTCTTCATAATCTATTACTTGAACCAAATTTCATTTTACAGACCATTTACTAGAACAGGCGAAAAAAGGAAGTGCGAGGTCATTTATTTGGAGTGTAATAAATATGCTGTTCACAGTTAACAGGCTAAATGTTTTCTGAACATTGCTCGAAAGCTTGCACTTGGAGAATAATTAGTCTTTTATAACACTATTTTTCATCCAGCTGTAGACATTCCATTTTCAGATACAAATTCCTTGACACACTTTTAAAGATTATCTTCAACTATACTTATAAAAGAATCTAAAAATTTCTTGTCTTTCAGACTTCATTTGTAGCCA
Source organism: Caerostris extrusa (assembly GCA_021605095.1). Lineage (NCBI taxonomy): Eukaryota > Metazoa > Arthropoda > Arachnida > Araneae > Araneidae > Caerostris > Caerostris extrusa. Next base: position 20,736 of record BPLR01008513.1, on the reverse strand, counting down.
TCTTTTCTTTCCGGAAACAAAAGCATTCATCATATTCTAGTCTGGCCGTAAACATGTGGGAAGATTGATTAAAGTCTGGGAAGTATTCGGCACGTCGAAGTTGATATTGTGAAACCTTTAAGGAAATCAATAAACCTATTGTTCTCTCTAAACTTCATTAAAAAATTACTGATAGAAATTTAAGAACTAATTTAAAAGTATCTATTAGTATTGTATTTCATTTTTTTTAGTTCGGTAAAGTAAAACCACAAACTTTTTTTCATTCATAGTATATTTTTATAGACTTAAAAAGAAAAATTAATTAAAATGCGATCGATACAACGTAATACAAATTTAATCTTAATCTTAATTATAATCTTAATTCTTTGTATTATCAAAGATGTTTCTTTAAAAATGAGAAAGAAAATATGGGCTTATAAATATGTTACTTAAGTTTTCCGTGTCAGTGAGACATTCTAATATTTTATAATTATTATCAAAATTAAACAGTTTTATTGCAAAATAAAATCCCTTTCCGATTTCTACTGTTATCTTTTCTCGGGAGTTCAATTGTATCTTTCACCTATAGCATTGTTGCAGTATACTTTTCACATTTATATTAATTCAAATTACTTTTAACTGGTATAATTTACGTATTTATAGAATTATTTTAATGTAACTATGAAATTGCAGTAATATTTACGTATTTGTTTTATTTGCATCTGATTAGACGTAGGTTGTAAATTAAAAGTTTAATTAACAAACATTTATAAAAAGAAATTCTAAAATTGTTGTTAAAGAATCTATAAAAACACAATAATTCATAGTCAAATAGGACTCATAGGATTCACAATAAAATTTGTTTTATTATATCCACACAATATGTTATTTTTGATAAATACGCAGACATTCATTATTAATATTATAAGAATCCATAATATGTTAAACAATATCAATTATTCAACTATATATTATTATCTTCAATCATTTTACATATTGTTAATAAAATAATTAAGTGAAGATATTTAATCACATGGGTTTAATTAAGACTCCAATCCTATAAAAACATGTAACTTGCTTTAATTTTGTCGGTTAATTTAAATTATTATCTTCATCACTTTTCAAATACCATTAATATCCTTAAATAAACTCGTATAACATATATAACTATAGAAATTAACAACCATAATAATCTATTATTCATTATATATTATAATACTTATATTTTTTACCATCAATTAATTAAATTTCCGTATCTCTCAGTATCTCAACCCAATAAATAGATATTAATCTTCCCTTTTACAAAAGATGCAGATTGTTAAAAATGTTTGACTTAAATGTATGAACATTAAGCAATTGTAATTTCAATTACGCCTTACTTATCAGCTTATCGGTCTTTGATTAGCACTAAGCTAATTACTAATTATGGTATATGCAGGCATTGGAAAATGACACTCTTAAACAATGAACAAATAATGCATACTCATTTAAATTCTTACGCATTAACAATGAATTCTCTTAATATAGAAAATTTCAAAGCCTTCGTTATTCCGCACGCTAATGATTATTATCATCGTTGCTTTTCATGGTAAATAAAAGTTTTGGAGTTTATATTACTTGTATTCCAAGTTAAATTAAAGTACGTGGAGGCTCCTAATGGATCCATAATTATGCTTTCCTTTGTGTTTTTTGAACATGGCCACGTTTGCATAATGTGAATCTTATTCATTGACGCCATTGTGTAAGAAACCGTTAAAATCACATTAAATTCAAATTTGAACATTTAATTTGTCTTATCGATTCGAAATATACATTTTTAAAAGAAGGAAGGGAGGTGTTTTACATGATAAACTTGAGAAAAGAGATTCTTGGAACATTGTTAAGTTTACATGAGAAGAAATCTTCAATATTTACAAAATAGGAATGGCAAAATGGGCTTCTCTTTAACTATTTCTGAATACTGATATGTGTGTGAAATTCATTTTTTGAAAAAATTAAATTATTCAAAAAGAAAAAATAATTAAACTTCTAAAAAATTATATGCAATAATGAACACAAATATCTCAACAATGACTAGTCTTATATTAGCACTGATAATACTTTATTCTTCACAGTAACACTGCTTTATAGATATTGTAACATTAGACTGTACAGATAACGCTGGACTTTAACGTAGACGTAACGTCAGACTTTTTAATTAAATTTAAAAAGAAAAGTAATTAAACTTTTAAAAATTATATGCAATAAAATCCATCAACAACGAGCACATCTCATATAAAATAAAAATGGAATCAAACGCAAATTAAATAACTTTTCTTTACTCTAAATAATTCATCTCTGAAAAGATTAAAAATGAAATATAAACATTTTAAAAGACTACTCATCTTTTTTAATTTCAAGTCATTTTATACCCAACTCTAAATACTTTTTATTTGAAATGTTCATTGACCTCATAATTGGTGTTGTGATCTTGAGTTTAATTTTCTCATTCTTCAGTCTTAAAAAGTCTTAGATTTATTTATTATTTTTTTATTCCTCCTTATCTATCAATTTGTTCATTTTTATTAATTATAACATAATTCAATTATTTTTGTGTGTAAATAATTAAACAATGCATCCCAATTAAGTTAGCAGATTTTCCATCAATAAAAATCCAAAACTAATTTTGAGAACAAAAGGGTTTCATTAAATTTGTCTCAGTAAAAATCAGTTATTTTGTCAAAGCTTTACAAGAATTTTGAATGAGGCATTTTATAATTTAAGAAGGAAAAAAAAACAGTATGACTTGAATTTTAAGAAATTGCTTAATGAAAGACATGTATTGTATTACTTTATTATTCTTTAACTTTTACTTTGTCCTTAGTATATAAACTGTTTTATCTAAACTAATTAATTAAATAAATCTGAAAATAATATTATATAAATAATTGTGTGCTAAAATAAATTTACAGAACACAGAAGTATTTCTTTGTTAGTCATTTAATTTTGGATAAATTTCATTAATTAAATCAAACTTTTCAGTTTAAAACCTTTGTAATTAAACTAACACTGCTTCATTGAAATGATAAAGTATGTATATATGCTTTTAACTATTTAAATTAAAATATATTAGATATTTTATCTTCAATTTCTCCCAACAAATCTAATTATCTTTTTCATGCCTAGAAAACTTTTAAAAGTTTATCGAAGTGCAACAGTAACATTTCACTTGTAAACAAACTGAAAATCTTACTGTACAAAAAAAATGTTATTAATTTTTTTTTTTTTAATTATATTAATTTTTGTTCCCGAGAACGGTTATAATTTTATACAGTATGATCTTTCTAGGGCTCTCTAAAAAAATTAGCTATCATAAAGACCCTTAATACACACATACGTTACGTTTATTACGTTATTTGAAAAAAAAAAAAACATCTGAAAGAAACCGGAAATTAACGTTCTTCACTTAATTGACCCTATCCGGATTTTTTTTTTTTTTTTTCTTCTAGAAACTTAAGAACTCGAGAATTTTCGTGCCTCAGTATTTCAGCAAAGCTTTTATTTATTCTTTTTTTTTTTTTTTTTCCTATTGGATATTTTCATTCGTCTTTTTTTTCCTCCCCTTCTATTTTCACAAAGCTTGTATTAATCTCCTCTTGAGTCGAGCGATCAGCGTTTAAAAAAGTGTAAATACCATATGACATATTAATTGAGTTCCCCCAACGCACACTTGAACACGGTTCCTTTCATTTTTGCAGACATGTATTTGCTGTGCGAAATTAGTCGGGATAAAGTGTTGACACAGTAGAACCCTTCTCTTGATTAAACCGGTCTCCCTTAGTAAGCTCTGTTTATGCTATTAAAAAAATTTAGGCTGTAGCAACATCGCATTGCCATTTTTTTTTTTTTTTTTTTTTTTTTTTTTTTTTTTTTTTTTGCATTTAATTAAAAAAATACTTTGCAACTAAAATCAAAATGTAAGTGTGCTTTTTCTGAAAAGGTTGCCATGCGGTGTAGAATATATGTAAGAATTCACAATTAGTTCCAGCGAGTAAGTCTTTTTTTTTTTTTTTTTTTTTTACCGATGAATATATTGTAAGCTAAGTAATTAACATTTCTTTAATATCTCTCTGCATTGGTGAAAAGGCGGTTTTCTTTATTATAAGATTAAAAATCAGATTTTAGTATCAAAACTAGTGCTACCTGTAAAAAAAAAAATAAGTGAGAGAGAGAGAACAAAATATTATTTTTAACTTGTTATCTTTGTCGTGTTGTTGGTAGATAATAGGTGGATAATAGTATAATTCATTGGTGGATAGTGCGTTGAGCTTCTGAACTAAGGGGACTTCGTTCTAAACCCAAAAAGCGATGGCGAATCGAAAATTGGGGAGGGGATGGCACTTTAAATCCACAGGCTGAAAAGTCCTTTCGTTGGACTCGTGAAAGTGGTGTGAACTTCCTAGATTTCACCACCCTAGGGGTATTCGTTCCAAATTGCTTAGGCAAAAATATGGTGTAGTTATTAGATCTCTGGGTAACTTTGAATATGTTAAATATCCTTCTTTCTAGCGGCCTCCACGTTAAAATTGGAAAATTATAGCATATTCTTTCATTATATGCAATAATCACAACAAGATATTCAATACTCTTTGCAGTATTGAAAATTTCACTAACTTATAGGTTTTTAAATCCACTGTAATACGTTTTAATATTTAGAATCTATACCTTTTTACTTAAGAATATAGTGATAGGAATAATTGATATAATAAATAAATAATTATTTTGAAAACGAAATACGCATCCTACTTTAAGCTTCTTTTTTTTCTATGAATTTTAACATCTTTTTCTTAACATTGAATTCTTAATAATGATGTTGCTTAAATAAATGATACACATTTGAAGAATCTTGTATCAGTGGATAATTTCTTTTTCTTGTTTTTAGAGGAAGCTGTTCATTGGAATGCTTTCCAAGAAATGCACGGAAAATGATGTCCGTCTCATGTTTGCCTCATTTGGCACCATAGAAGAGTGCACCGTCTTACGAGATGCCTCTGGACAAAGCAAGGTATGGAAAATACCATTTTTAATCTGTATTTTAATTTTTATTTATTATTATATTTAATTAATTTTTTTGAAGGCAAAAACCGTCCTTCAAAAGATCGAAAATGATGATGAGAATAAGAGCCATTTAATTCTTCTTAAACAATTCATTTAAATCTTCCTAGAGTGATTTAAAAAAAAAATCACAGGAATTTAACGAAGTATTTCAAAAGAGAAAAAAATTTCTTTAAAAAACAATTACGTAATTCTTAAGTCTTAGAAATAGCTGGAAAGCGAAATTAAAAAGATAAAATTAATGTTTTTAAAATTTCTCCTCGAAATTTTTTATAAAAATGTTACGTAATAATATCAAATTTAAATTTTTTTTCTTCAATCGTTTCTAATACGTAATTTATGCTTAACGTTTGTTTATTGTTTCGAGATTACAGGGCTTAGCTTTATGCAGGAGGCACAATAGAAAAAGAAGATTGAATTCTTTCATACAAGTTTCGATTAAAAATACATTAGAAGTATTCTTTCTTGATCGATATTGAAAAAAACAAAAAAAAAAACAGAAAAAAAGACAGGTTATAAGATCAGATTAACGTGATGGTTATGTCATACAAGCCATTATACTTCCATTACTGCAACTATTTCTAACATACTGTAACAACTCGATATTACACGAGAGATTAGAATTTGATATCACGATTTAAGATGGATATATTTTACTTGCACTTTGTTTCCCTAAAAGTTCTTTTTACTACTTTAAAGAAATTATGAAACTAAGTATTATGTGAAAGACTTTTATGTGCTCTTAGTAGTTAAAAAATAAAATGCATAAATTTTTACATTTTTTTCTTTTGAAAAGCAATACTGCTTAATAAAGAAACTGCGTATGAAACCATATCAGCGATAAATGCTACATGATTTGCTGAATCACTAGAAATGTACAGCTTGAAAATTTATGTTAGTCAGTTCTGAGTATTGACCATCCATCAAGATAAAAACAGACTTCTTCTAAGAAATATTTCTTTGAAACTATACACTTTTCTATTCTTTCTAACTTTTATGTTATCACAAATGTCATTTTTTTTTCTCTCTCTTTTCAAGATCATTTATTTTATAGTTTCTGCTGATGGGCGATTTTACGTGATAAAATTGAATAATTTTCCTAAGAATTTTTCTCATAATGGAATATATAACGAACAAATGAAATGATGCTGTTAGAGGGGCATATGGTTTTTTACTTCAATATTATTTTTCATATTTTCACAACGACACTAAAATTTTTTTTTATTAATTAAAAAAAAATGAATCTATTCTCCCTTTAAGACTGATAATTTCTACAATAATTTCTGCAATTTCTACAATAATTTCTGCAATTTCTACAATAACTTCTACAATTTCTACAATAATTTCTACAAATTATTAGATTGACTTAAATAATAGATAGAGCTTTTTCAATCTAAAATATTATAACATTGTATCTATGGGCTGAAGTGGTTTGTAGTCCATCGAGTTTTTTAACTAGGTAAGTCCAGTTCGTAACCCGACAAATAAAATCGAACAAAAGCTCTCATGTCTAGGCTGGATATGAGCTCGATGCATCCATAGGATAGAATGTTCTCTCGCTGGGCTGGACGAAGAGGGAAGGAGGGTGCGAATCCCATAGATGCTAGATGATCGTGTACGTTCAAAACTGTGATGGCACGATGAGGGTGCAATGTAGAGGCGTATTCTGGGTACAGCTAAATCAGCTACATGTTTGCCATTCTACTGTCTAAGAATCTCCTATTAAAGTGACAAATGTTTGATAACAGTATTGCTTCTGTTAACGTAATGAGTAATTTTCTCTTAAAGATTCTCGAACTTATCACTTTTCTCGACAGTAAATCGTATAATTAGACATGATTGTTTGAATTACAGTAACCCTCGACATATCTCCCCTCATTATAGCGCGCATTTGGATATTTCTCAATGTACTTTTTGAGAAAGTTCTCAAAACCTTTATAAAGCCATCCGTTATATCGCACTTTTTTTTTCCTCTACCCGACATGCGTTCTATAATAAAAGGCTTTTATATCGAACAACAATACCCTTATATATTGAACAACAATGTCAATGGTGTTGTGGATCTTGGAAGTATTTTTGACTCTTCCACAATAAATGTCATTCGTAGCTCTTTTGATATCATTCAGGTTATCGCAAGATTTGTTGACAGCAAATTTTAAAAAAGAGAAGTATCATGCACAAAAAATTCGTCATAGTCAGATATTAAATCTAGAGCTCTATTACATCAATATCAGATCACTAGAAAAGCAAACACAAAAATGTATACCGTAAGATGTGTACCGGATACTTTTTGGCTCCCACCCCAAAGTTATACACATGAAGTTCAACACACGTATGTGTACCTAATTGAATGAAACTGTAAGTGACAAATTATAAATTCCGGAATTAATTAAAGCCTAGTAATTTTTTTTTTTTAATTTCCAAGAAGTTTCCAACTGTAAGTCAACTCCACATTTTTCTATTATTTTTTATAAATTATGTGTTCTGTTGTCTGTTTTATCTCATATAGAAAATATTCTCATTCAAAAATCTTCGTTTTTCAGATAAATGCAAATTAGTACTTCACATTTTGGCCTTTTTTTTTTTTTTTTAAATTTCTGATTTATTTTAATCCAACACAAAAATGAGAAGTTTTTTGTATTAGATATGTCTTAATTCTGTTAAGAAATTTAAACGTTTTTTATTATAATTTTTCTACATTATTCTTAAGCTCAATAAGTCCTGTCTGTTTGAGTGCTTCTATTTATTTTAGAGATAAAATGCCTCGTTGTTCCTTAAATGCAGAATTTAGAACTCTTATTATGGAATTCTTTCTGTTCCAAGAACAAATTTTATGCAATATCACCGGATAATGGAATTATACAGGAATCTTGGAGTAGGAGTGTTAATTACAGCATCCTGAATCAGCATATTTTTAGCATGTTATTTACATGCCAAAAATGTGACAGGGGCATGTGACGGAGAGGAATCCGTAGTTGCTAGGTAAATTCTATTCACATTTTGTGAATAAGAACTCTATTAATAATACTACACAATTGATTGTTACTGTCTGAATAAACGATTTCCCCACAGTCTGAGTACTGCAAAATTGTTTTCCTATAATTTCTATTGATTTCAAACTAGTCTAGTCAGCATTCAAATATTTGTATTTTTATTGAAGTAGTAATTAGTATAGGAAACAATAATGTTATAAGTTAATTAGTAAAGTACATAAAAATATTTAAAAATTATAAGAACAAAATGAATTCATCATTTTTGGTTATATGAGATAGTCCTTTGTTATTGTGCAAGAGAACAAATGTGGCAGTAAAAGTCTGGGTTAACCCTAATAAAAAATATAATTACGATTTTTAAATGGTAATGCAGCTAAATTAAATGGAAGTAATGTTTTTATCCCTATTTGTATGAATCTCCATAACTATTAAAGCAAGATATTAAACTCTATCCCTACTCATAAAATTTCACTTCACGTAATATCAAATCGATTACCCATGAATTAGAATTCCATTTGTTCAGAAGAATTAATCTTTTTTTTTTATTATTCAATTAAAGCACTCTTTGAAACAAATACAGAAAATAATTGAAATAGAAAACGAGTGCACAAAAAAATGCACTTTTTTAAATGTATAAATTGTATCTTTGAATAATAAGTTAACCATACTTTTAAGAGAGTATATTTAAATTAGTTAAGCACTGTCAGTAAGTAATACTTTAAGTATATAATTGCTTGCAAGTATACAATTTATAAAGTAAAAGTATACTGTATTAATTCCTTCTTGAGATCTCATCCTTTTTTATGAATGTCGTTTAATCTCATATGCAATGGTTAAAAAAAGTCACTTTTAATGAAAATCAAATTACTCTGCTCAACATGATATAGTCTTTGCAATTTCATAACATATTATTGCTAAAAGAATGTAATACATAATATTATGTGCTCTTTTTTAATTAAATTTTTAAATTAATAAAATTTGAAAAAATATCTGAATATTTACATAGTTTTTCAAATATTTTATTTCCAAGAAGAAAAAAATAATACAATAACAAATTTCTTAAAATTCAACGTTGAATATGCATATCCAATTTATAATTTTAAAAAGTGTCAAGTTTTTCTACAGTTTCTAAAAAAGAAACTTTTTTATACCTATTTTTTTTTTTATTTGCAATCGTAAAAAATAACTTTAATAGATGCCTCACTCTTATCCTCTGTGTATTTCTTTCTAGGATGTGCGTTTGTAACCTTTGCCTCTAGGCAATGCGCCATCAATGCTATAAAATCCATGAACCATTCACAGACAATGGAGGTGAGTATAGAGATTTATTTACTCAGTTTTTCATTTCCCGTGTAAACTGAATTATCTCCTTCAAACAACTTAATGTTTAGTCTGTTCTGATCTTGAAATTCCAATCTAGATTCTTTTGTTTCTAGATCCAGTTTGTTTTATTTGCTGTCTTTGCTTGTTTTGCCCTTTACTTCGCTATGCTGTGAAACGGAAACTTAGATCTTAATCTTTGACCACGTGTTTTAGATGCTTATTTTGTTTCTTTTGCTTTCTTATTTTGGTTCTTTAATTTTTTTTTTTCTTTCTGAATTTATATTTTTATCGAAATTCTGCTACCGCGTTCCTTGAGTTCAGAATAAATTAGAAACAATATATATATAAAAGGAATTCATGAAATCATAGCAATTTTTGTAATTTTTTTCCCAATAATTTTTTCAGTGAGATCAAATATTTCTACCTACATATAGGTAGTGAAGTTTGTTTGAAATGTAAAATTCAGATATTTCATAGGAGATATATATATATATATATAGTCAGTATATAATCTGCCCTTTATTTCATCGTAGACGTACACTTCCAATTTCAAATGAGGTAAACATTCATGTTATGACATTTTTACTGTCAGAAAATCAGTATTGAAGAAAGTAAAGATTTTAATTTTTATATAGTCTCCCGTTCCTATAGTTATATTTAGCAAACATTTACACTCATCCTGAAATATCTGGGTCATTATTCACCGAGATATTTAATTTGAAAATTAAGGATTTTGTCAGTCTTCATTGAGGGGTCGGTTAAACAATTAATTGAAACAATTGATGATTGAAATATGGATACTTCATTCCTTTTACGGCGAAAAGTGGTTTCCCGACCATGAATGCTGGGTGCATCTATAGTAAACTAAATATGTTTCATGCACTGAATACAATCACAGCGCTTGCAGTGGTGAAACACGAAAGTTTGGAAATGAAAGGACCCAAAATGAAAAAGGTAAACAAAAATATCAATTAGAAATGTGTAAACCATCTTAGAATTATATGCAATCTACATGCTGAAAAGGAAAGATGTTCAAAATGAACTGAATAAATTGTTGAAATATCACGGTTGTTGAAATATTATTCGTTCATTGATTTCATGGTTTTTATATTAAGCAAACTTTCCTACACGGGCGAATTATGCAACTGTCTGTCCGAGATGCATGTAGTGCATGGTTCAATCATGATGGGACCTATCCGCATAAAGCAGTAGACGCCTGTGCATATCTAGATGCCGAATTCTCACAGCAGTTCATCGGTGTTCGAGAAGAGTGGCTATCGCGTTCATTAAACTTGACTCTCATGGACTTCTGCCTTTGATAATACATAAAGGAACATGTATATGCGATTCAGCCAGCCTCTTTCGAAGATCTGAAGCAGTGTGCCACTCTTGCCTGCCACACTGTTATTATCAGCTATTCTCAAAAGTGCCCACGACTTAGTAATGTCACGTATTCAGTTGTGCATTACAACCAATAGGGAATATTCTGTGCAGAATATCTACTGAATTCCTACACTTTATGCTACTATTGTTTCCGCTGTAGGATTGTCTGTAACTTATATGTAGGAAATTATAATATTTATAAAATGCATGTTCCCTTTGATTTACAAATGAGTGTGCTTACTTTTTGAGCATTTTCATTTTCAGGGTATTGATTCTACATAATTCGACGATGGTCCACAAGTTTCTAATTGACATTTTTTATCTGCTTTACTTCATTTCGAAGTTAAATTTCCCTGACATTCGGCGTTGGAGCCTGATTCCAATCACAAATTGATTTAATTAATTTTATAATCGACCCCTCAATGAAGTCTGAAAGAAGAAACCAAAAATTTGAAATTAAATATCTCTGTCCGTTTTTTTCCCAATTAAGTGGAATTTTCTGTGTTACATTCGTTAAGATGAGTGTAAATTTTTACTAAAAATAATTATAAGAAACATGAGAATATATATAAAATTATATTTTTTTACTTTCACCAGCATTGATTTTCTTTAATATATTAAAGCTACAATATAAATGTTTACATTTAAGACAATTTTTGCAAATGTCTACGACTAATAGTTACGGAAATAAAGAGGGGTACAAACTACGTATATATATATATATATAGAGAGAGAGAGAGAGAGAGAGAAAAAACCTCATGCCTCGTATGAAATGTCTAATTTATTTCGATTGTGGAATTTCTACCCAATTTCTTTACAAAAATGTACCAGTTTGTTTTATGCATTATATTTGCTTGTTTTGTTCTTTTTGCTTCACTACCTTATTCTCTGGCCACATGTAATCGCCTCTTCAAGTGTTTTCTGCCTTAGTTTATTTTGTATCGTAATTATGCTCATTGAACTTTGTACATATTTACATAAGTTAATTTAGCACTATTCAATTTCATTCAAACTAATATGAAGTTTAGAAACATTTTGAAATTAAAAATCATTCCCGATACTAACTATTATGTTATTATTCTAGTTTTAATGCATTTTAAACTTTATAAATATATCGGATTGTAATGCAAGTGAAAAATACTTACATTCAAAATACAACCTACAAACTCTACTAAATCATAATTTTTTATAATAGAAATTTGAATAATCATTCATTTTTGATGCGATATTTTTAACTTTTTCCAATTAAATTAAAATCATTTCGATTTAATTGAACAAATAAAGCTCAGAATTTGTTCACAAATTTATTGCACATAAAGGAACCTGAAACATAAACAAGTATTGTTCTTTTTTTCTCAAGAAATTTCATGTTTCTATTTATATCTAAAGCGCTTTTAAATGAATTATTTTTACGGTAATGAAGTATTTCTATAGTTATTAAATCACTTCTTCTTATTCTCTGTGAAACTCGTATAACAAACTTTCAAAATAAATTACTTAGTTTATCTGATAAATCTCCTGTAACTCACTTTATATTTTATGTTAGTGTAACTTTTAACAGTGCATTGATTTTCGTCAAAAACCAATCAAAAACATTTGATATTGCAACATTTTGATATTGATTAATTGTATTTCCTTTTATGTAAATTATGACTTAGATTAAATATTTAATCCTTTGCGAAGTGTTCATAGAAAACTATTATCAATCGTCTATTGTTTCGGAAGGTAACTTAGCTTATCAGATTGGAAGTGGTTTTCATAATAGAATTGAAAACCTGAGCATAACAAAAGCAGTTAAAGTAAATATTTCTGATTCTTTTTGTTCATGTTTGCTTTCTAACATAATTAACAAGCTCTTAAAATATTTTCTTTCAATTAAATCTTTGCTTACTTTAAGAGCTGATTGTGATTTTATTTCCCACTAATTAATAAGTTGTCCTTCAGGAATAAACAACAAATTATAACAGTTTCCTTTTTACTTTCGTTCTCAGCTTTTATTTCAATGTTTACGCTCTCTTAATCTAATGTATTTGAAAATAATTCATCTTATTAAACATTTCAGCATTACGGAAATATGAAAGCATTCAGATATTTTATTCCTTTGGTTTCTTAATTATTTTCATTTCTTTTCTCTCAATTATTATTTTAATTTAGATTTGTGTATTAATTTCGATTTTTTTATCATTTTTTTGTCTCTATCCTGTCTTATATTTTATGTATAATCTTGATCCTTTTTTTTTTAAATATTCGTTTACCTTTAATGAAAATAAAACCCAACCCTAGTGACAAGATTTTAATAGTCATCACACATATTTTTTTTTTTTTTTAATTCAAAGGGTTTAAATGAACTTTATGTAAAATTACAGAATAATTCCTTTAAAGGAACATAATGGCAGAGGAAGTGATAAACTGCTTGTAAATAAAATAATTAATAAGCATTTTTTTAAATAATTTGAAATAGAATATGCGCAAATATTCATATGCATATATATATATATATATATATATATATATACGTGAATTTGGAAATTAAGGATTGTAAAAAAAAAATTAAGGCTATTCTATGATTTTTAAAAGCTAAATTAAAGTTTTTTATTCATTGTATACAGTTCTATTTTCAAGCCTGATATTTACATATAGATACAGTGATGTAAGTTTCCCAATACATTTTTTTTTTATAATTTACTTAACTGAATTTTTTAATTAGTATACATTGTGTTGTGCCTTATCCCACTTGGTCGACAGCAACATCTAGACCAAGTCATGAACCCTGTGTATTCTCATGGAAAAGAAAGGGGGGCAGCTTTTGTTGTGCTGGAGCGCCCATAGATAGAAGTCTGGCTTGGTTCCATGTCGCTGAAGAAAAAAGGGCAGGGCTTTTCGGGAGGACCACCCCGAATTTGAGTATCGTATGGGAGAAAACTCCCACCAGGTAGTCCAACTAACGAGGCAGGGTGCTGAATATCACAAATGCCATTGAGTTTTCTCTTTTTTTGAAACAGTGTCTATAACAAAGACGCCAGGGGATTGAGTCTCAACCCTAATGCTCATCAGTGGCGCACTTTACCGCTGAACCACGAGTGTTGTAATTTCTATTATAATTTTTTGGAATAAAATGGTGTAAAATGAATCATTTTAAAGCAGCAGAAATCTTTGTACAAAGTCCTATTCTTAAAAAAAAAAAATAGTTTTATTATCATATTGTAAACTTTCTTAAAAGAAATTTGGTTTAACGTCTCAAAAAAATTTTACATCTTACAAAAATTAAAGATTCTGCGCCAATGACTGTAAGATTATGTTTTGTGCTTATCATCTAAGTCATTTTAAATGATGAAATTGAATACCGTTGGCAGGGTAATTACTATTAAAAGGCACTCTTAAGTTCGTAAAGTTAAGATTTTTTAAGAAAATTAAGATTTTTTTAAGAAAGTTAAGATTTTTTTAAGAAAGTTAAAAATTTTTCTAACAAATGTTCTGGTTTCAGTACGCCATTTAGTTATTCTATGAAATATCGCAGATAAATTATACCATTTTATAAAGTATGACGCGGGAAGGCATATATCGATGGCGAGGAAATATTAAAAGCCGCAATAAAAAGGTTATACAATGTTATAAAATAAATCAAAATCAAGAAAATAAATTACTATTTCTCTCTATAGATCAAACATACGATTTGAGTTTTTCAAAAATTTTACATAAGATAAGTTTAACTAGGTTTTTTTTAATCTCCGTGCAAAAAAAAAAAAAAAATAATAATAATTATAAAATAAATTTTTCAAAATAAGAAAAGATGGCTTATAGGAAAACCGTGCGATAAAAAAATAATTACAGATACATTAAAAGAATGTTGTTAATTATGCCAATAAGTTACATAAAGCCAGAAACATTAAATAACAGATAACACAAGAAATACGATAAATAATGAATATCTATATTGTTTTTTTTAGCTTTATCGTATACACTCTCAAAGTATTACTTTACTGAACAAGTTCAGTTATTGATTTTGCAGGTGATTACAAAATCCAGTAAAATGACATCTGTTTCTAAATCTTTCTGAAACATAAAGCATTCCAGTATTTTAGAGAAAAACTGAAGCATCCAAAAATCATATAAGGCAGGAGTGCCCAACCCGCAACTTGGCACTGCTATGAATTTAGCCAACAAAAATAGTAATTTTTTTAATCGATTAGATGTTTATGAATTCATTATATTTATTTATTTGTAGCACCAATTACATAAAAATATGCATAAATATTGACGAAGATACTATTTTATTCAAGTACCAAACTATATATATTGTTTTATTTCTAAAATATTTCTTATTCTTATCATTCATATATATATATACAGATAACTTTTTTCCCTCGAAAACTCAATGACTATAACTTCTGAAAAAGAAAAAACTCTGCTTGAAAGAAATGTTTAGCTATTTGCTTTGGTGAGTGTCTTAGATTATATATTTTGACAAACATTTTAAATTAATAATTATCATCAAATTAGTCATATTTTCTGTGTGACTCGAGAGAGTTTATTGCCTTCAAATGTGACCCGGAATGGGAAATTACGTTTTACAAAGGCAAATAAAATTTTTAAAAACTCAAAATATTTCATAAATATTCAAAATGGATCAACTTATTCTAGTTCCCTCTAGAAGCTAAACTAGAAACTATTTTGAAAACCAATATGGAATGAAGTTTTATTTATGAGAAAGAGAATTTTTAGATTGTTAAATTTTTTAAAATCGCAAAAGCATTCTTTCTTAGTGATGTTTCCTAGATCATTAAAATAATATTTCAAATTTATTTTTGTTTTATTTATATAATGAAAAATTTTATTTTAGTGATAAAAGTCTACGCTTTTCTCGAATTTTTTTAATTAAAATTTAAGACCATTAAGGATTCAAGATTATTCCTATTGATGGAGAAGTTATTGATATCTTATGCCTTTAAATATTAAAAAAATTAAGTGTAGAAGAAGAAGGAAGAAAATAATCCGATGGATAAAAAACAGTGTCATTCTCGTATACTTAAATTTGTTAAAAATATTTTGAGACATAGAGCAATTAAATTAAAGAAAAATGAAATCTAATTTTGTTTGATTTATAATCTTCAATTAAGTACCTGAAATTGTACCAATCTTTTTTATTTAAAACTTTCCGCCAATTAAAAAAGAATGGTACGAACATCACTCCAAATTTAAGTTTCCCAGAAAAACAAAATAGCTCGTTTTGATTTGTTTTAATTCACAACGATGTATTTAAAGTGGAATCAATTTTAACAAGCATTTGCCTATTTCTAAAAAATGTTTATGTAATATCTGAATAAAGCAATATTAAAAATTATACATTATTTGTAGCGATTTTATATTTTAAATTTTCTCCTAGTAGGTTCGTATTCATTCATTTGTAACTTTTCTTCCATATCATGAAAGAGTGGCGACATCTATTGAAGAAAGGACAAAATACTAACGTGAATGAAAAGCATTATATGAGAATTATAATTTAAGTTTTTATTATAATTTTCATAACATAAAAAAAGAAATTTAATATGAGATTCAATTTATTACACTCATTTTTCAACTGTTATTAAAGGAAAATTTGCAAATTTTGTTTCAAGGAGAGCCAAAAACGTACAAAAATATGACTGAAATCTGTTTTTTATATTTTTTAAAGTATATACGATGTTTTTTAATATCTAATTTTATTTCATAATTTTATTTACCATAGTAATTGGTTTTATGTCAAATATAAAAATAATACTTTAAAGAACTAATTAAGGTAAAGAAACGGCCACAACTAGAGCTAAAGATCTTAAATAATGTTTTATGGATTTTTTTTTTTTTTTTTTTTTTTTTTTTTCCCTTATGTTAAATTAGATTCTAAAGCATTGACAAACATAAAAATTATTGATATAACATAAAATACAGTTTTTTTTTTTTTTTTGTTTTTTTAATGCATGAATTCAGCATCCTAATAGCTCGTAATTAAATAGCTATATCTCGACTTCTAATGATTCTAGAAACAAACTCAAACTTTAAAAAAATAAAATAATGTATATATATATATATTAATTTATTTTAAAGATAACTTGCTTATATATATATATATCTGCCACCAGTTGATGCAAAGCGTTTCCATATACTATAGCACAAATCTCTATCGTTCATCATTTAGGAAGACATTCACTTCAACACACGCTGACAGCAAATTTGAATCTGCGCTCTCTTGATGTTGATTGCGTTCAATATCAATTTACCACTAGTAGGACTAAAAATATTTAGCTTAATTAGAAGTAAGTACCTCACTGAAAAGGAAAGTTCTAAAATTATTTGTAAATTTCAAAAAATGCAAAATTAGCCCACTCGTTTAACAAACTTCATTTTGGTGTGAATAAAAATGAAAGCATGCATTTAATGTTTCATGATTAAAAAAGAATGTCTAAGTAATGTGATTTAGCTGCATCGGTAGCCTAGTAATCGATCTTTAGAGGCGTAAAATGCAATCCATCAGAGTAGAAGACTAGAGTATGTCAAAGTGTGATTTCGAAAAAGAATTGAAATTTAGAAACTATAAATGTATGTTGAAGGCTATAAAAAGGTTTTGAGCATGCAACAATATGAACGAGAATTTTTTACACTAAAGACCAGAAGAAACCATAATATGAAAGTCAATTTTTCCAATAAAACTTCCAAGCAGCTATTGGACCAATGTTTTTAACTCAAACTATTTCAAACCAATTCAATATTATGGTGCTTTTAACTAACATATGTGTGATGTGTGTTTCGTTAACAGCGGATCATTGTGCTGCCTTCAAATAATTAGAGTGATTCATAACAGCATGTCAAATGGAGCACTTATTACATGTACAAAAGCAAATTCTGCTGAACTAGCCAGAAAAATTATTTCCAAAGCTAAATATTTTTCTAGAAAAAATGCAAATTTGAAAATAATTTATCATATATTTCGAAACAATATATGCATTAGAGTAATTACTCGAAGGTTATTTTGATTCAGTGAGACTGTTATAAAGAACGAGTCTTGCTTGATTAATAAGGATCTTTACAAGGAAATACTGGGATTTAGAGTCAAATATCTAACAAAAATATGCAGAAAATTGTAGGTAAAATTCAACAAACATTATCTCTGTACTACCATCAATGCAATTCTGTAACAATATGGTACAGTCATTAAAACTGGGTATGGGAACACTTGCATATATTGATAATATCATGGATTTATTCATATAGATTAAATTTTTTTAAAAAATGCTATTTAAATAATAATAAAAGCCAGTTTGTGTTTCAATAATTCAGTGCTTTGAAACGTTTCATCATGAATATTAAACTTTACTTGTTAGTTGATGACCCATAACATCTTAAAACCCCATTAGAATTGTGTTATTTAAACTTTAAAAACTATCATGTTGCTAGTTGAAGAATTTGTGGATAAAGCTAGATTAATAAGCAAAAGTTATGAAATTTCATCTTGAAATTGAATTACATTAGAACTCTTCTGGTTTGACTGAAATAGTATTCAATTCTGTGATTTGATTTTAAAAATAATCGTACGTATAATAAAATGTTATAGATATATATATGTGTGTGTGTGTGTGTGTGTGTGTGTGTGTGTGTGTGTGTGTGTGTGTGTGTGTGTGTGTGTGTGTGTGTGATTATTATTTTATATAAGGACTTTTCTTAGCCTGAGAACCAGTCACCATAACATTAAAAATTTTGTACATTATTTTACAACAATTTTCAAGAATTTTTTGAAAACTTTTTGTGTTTGCACATTTTGAACAATTTTAAATTTAAATTTGTTTTACTGTTGTGTTACATATTATAAATAAGACTATAAGACGATTAAGCATATTTTAATAAAATTTTGCATTTTTTTATTCTACACGTAAGATGTCGGTCAAATTTCATAAAAGATAAAATTTTAATGACAATTGCATTCTTTGACTTTTTAATAATGCTGTATTACTGGACAATTGAAGGGAAAATATTTGACATCTACATTTATCTGCTAAATTATTATCACTTATGAATAATCAGATAATTAACAAGCTGCCACATTCCATAGCCTAGAAATCTGTGGACTCTGGTTGATAACCCATGATCTATGGTATCTTATTTACTCTCGTTTTATGAAACAAAATTATATCAGTTTTTTACCTCTTATACTTAAATTCTGAAATAATAAAGAGGATGCATTTAATTATCATTATTTTAACAACAAATATGTAGAATTTTTAATGAAATTTCATTTGAAAGAATCTTGCGAATTCTTTATCTGTAGACCTTATAGTGTATTAATCTTTCTCACAAGCAATTGCGAAAGAAAAATTCAAAAACAAATCAGAGATTTTGGTATTTAAAGTTAAAGATATTTTACATATTATTTTTATTATATATTTTTAACTGATCAATTATAATAACTCAATAAATGTTGCACTTTAAGTTTTGTTAAAAATCGGCAGATTCTAAAATTGTAAAATTGTCTGATATCCAGTTTATGACTAGATCACTAAGAAGCATCCCCTCGAATGCGAGGCTTTACAACTTTGCTTTCCACTTTGTCAGTCAATTAAGAAAATTATTTACATGTTAACTATACACTTTTTCTGTAAAATTCACGAAAAGAATTTTTACAAATTCAACTATATAACGATTAAAAATTAATATTTTTTTTAAGACAACAAAACTCTATTAATTATTGGAATATATGCAAAACTTTTAATAGGGACAACATTTTTAATATGGCAACAAGTTCGTGATGGAGAAACGTCATTCAGCGGTAAAACCTAGTGGTGAAATCACACCCGTATTATTCAAAATAAATAATAAAACACACTAAAATGGATAGAGTTAAAGTATAACGTTTATTATGCAGAGACTATTTTATTTATAAATTCGATTTTTAATTGTTCAATTTTATTGTAAAATTAAATTTGTTTTTTAATTATTTTTTTAAATAAATGTGACAGAACCCGTGTATTGGAAACTGAATCCGAAACCATAAACCGGTCAAGTTAAAACAACACTTGTTGAATGAACCAAGTAACTGTTTAAGATGGATTAAAAGGAAAGTTAGTTTAAAGTTAAAAGGGAAAAAAATTGAAAGGAAATTCTATTAAAAGGAAAGTTAGTTTAAATAATAAGTTACTTGGAAAAAATGTACTCATTTCCATTTGTTAATAATTCAATGGTAACATTAAATTTCAATCATTAGCTGTGAGTGATGGATAGTAGGCAGGTAAATTTCAATATTTTATAGAAATAAAATACTAAAATATAATTTAAAGTCAAAAAGGATATTATTTTATTAAAGGTATTTACATTTATGAATTTTCTTCTTTCCTCCAAAATTGTTTTTAAGATATCTTGACTAAGATTAAAGAAAAATTTTATAATGGCAGCTTTTAATCATGCACAAGATATATACAATGTATTGAATTACAGTAATCTTGTTTTTTTTCATACATGAGCAATATAAAACAGTTTTTCCAACTTTTCACTCTTTTTTTTGAATAATTGATTTTTCTGCTGCTCTGGGCTATTTCTTTTTCAGTTATTTCATCATCTGCACAAAAGATTTAAATAGGATAAAGGAAAAGTGTTAAAAATGTCAGTGAGACACTAAAGTCATAAAATTTTGCCAAGTGTCTAACAGATAATAAGTTCAACTAAATTACAAATGAGTTAAAAATTAATAGCTTTGATGAAATGTATTAAAAAATAACTGCAAATAAAACACAAACAATTGTGCACTATAATGCCCATCTATAAAAGGAAGTTGATTAACTATAAAAATAAGGAGTGAGGACAGTAAAATAGTCTACATACTTAAGACAGCTATTGAATGTTATCTAATTCTAAGGATCAGGATTATATTGCATAATTTACTGCTATTTAATAATATCAGAACAAGTTGTTTCCACTCAATATTAATAAAATTAATAAACAA